>JAOUQV010353235.1:0-10033 GCA_028565295.1 Aspidoras spilotus
GCTACCTTCAAGCCTACACTCTTGACTCTCCTGTTCTCTCTTCGTCTCTTCACACGCTTCCCTCCTCGTCGTCTTCGACAAACAGTAGCCCAATTTCCGCCAGTACCCTGCTTGCAGCCAGCACTGGTGGCGGTCGTTGTTAACCCGGGCCGCGACCAATCCGGTATGAAGTAAGAATCTGTAACACGCATTTTAATTTTTGGCAAATGTTTTACGCCGGATACCCGTCCTGACGCAACCCTCACCATTTATCCGGACTTGGGACCGGCACTAGAAATACACTGGCTTGTGCACTCTAATGGCTGGTTTATATCGTAAGCTTTCTCTAAAGCCACAAAAACAAAGTATAGCTCTTTCTGGCCTTCTCTATACTTCTTCATCAGCATTCTCAAAGCAAAATTGCATCTGTGGTGCTCTTTTTTGGCATGAAACCATATGGCTATTTATAAACAGTCACTGATTGTCTAAGCCTAGGTTCAACAACTTTCTCCCAAATCTATATTGTGTGACTCATTAAATTTATGCCCCTGTATTTGCTACTCTGCACATTTCTTTCATTCCTTAGGCATCATTTCACTTTCAAAAATCTCTTTGAATAATCTAGTCAAAAACACTCCATCTCTATTTTCCATTTTCATACCTCTACTGGTATGCTATCAGGTCTAATGGTTTTTCTCTTCTTCATCCTTTTGAAAACTTTCTTTACTTCATCCTTGCTGATCCTTTATATATCATGTTCCATTATTTCTATGACTTTCACTCTTTTCCCCCGCCATTCTCTTCATTCATCAGCTACTCAAAATACTTCTTCCATCTTTCCCTCAACCTCTTCTCATCTGTCAGTACCTTTTCATTTCTATACTTGATCACCCTGACATGTTGCACATCATTTCCTGCTCTATCTCTCTGCCTTTTCAACTCCTTTCTGAACTCCTCACAGCATTCCTCCTTTCTCAACTTCCACCATTTTGTCCTCTTCTCTACATGTGCCCGGTTCGTCTGTCTAAACGCTAGAGTCATCCCGCAAACCACTATCCAATATTGTCTAGCTACACTATCCCCAGCCACTGCCTAACAGTCTCCAAACTCTTTCAAGCAACCTCGTCTACATAGGATGTAGTCTACCTGTGTGCTTCTGCCTCCACTATTGTAGGTCACACTGTGCTCCTCTTTCTTTTCCGAATATGTGTTTACCACAGCTATTTCCATCTTATTTCCAAAATCCACCTCTATCTGTTCTTCTCCTATCCTTAACACTTTCTTCATGTCAGACAGATTTCTACCCTTCCTTGTCATTGTCCCTACATTCAGGGTTGCTACCTTTAGTCCTACCCTCTTTGCAAACAGACCCTGTTTGCCACCAGTACTAGTGGTGGTCATTGTTAAACCCAGGCCACGACCAATCTGGTATGAAGGACCATCCTATTACTTGCATTTTAATTTTGGCAAATGTTTTATGCCGGATGTCCTTCCTGACGCAACCCTCACCATTTATCCAGGCTTGGAACCAGCATTAGAAATACACTGGCTTGTGCTCTCTCATAGCTGGGTTATCATGTCGCCGTAAATTATTTTACATTTTATAAATAATTTTAAAAAATCTATATTTCTGTCAAAACAAAATACACCATCTGCAACTTTCATTAAAAATTCAAACATTGAATATACACTATATTTCCAATAGTATTTGCTCACCCATCCAAATTATCGGAATCAGGTGTTACAGGTACTTCCATTGCCACAGGTGTACAAATTTTATTATTGTCATAAATAGACATATATTGACAGTAATGACTGGATTAAAATTGACTGAGTGAAGAATGTAGAGTACAAGAGAACATCACAGCAATTGTCACATCTGCAGACCCAACAGCAGGACAGAAAGGTTGGAGGATGGAGAAAGGGTACATCTTACCATGGGCTAAGGATTTAAAAAGGAAAGAAACTGGAGACGAGCCTCACGCTGATCTCTTTCTGCAAAATCGATCAAATCAGTCAAATGAAGCACAGAAACTGCATCAGTTACACTGTCATGGAGGATGCAAACCCAAGCAATAATACAGTGGAATAAAAATCAATTTTGGAACTCATCCAGCTTTCCAGACCTGCAATTGAAAGAATTTTTCTAGGGAACAGACTGCAGTGGTCTGGTGCTGCTGACTAGAAGTGTATACTGTGAATACAGTGTATACTGACCTGACCAATTTCAAGGCACAGTGAAGAAGGTGTTGATTTAAATAGGAGACATCATCTACCAGTATGGGGCAGAACGGGAAAAGTGCAAAGATCAAAACATGCTAATGAGGGCCCTTATGCACTAGTTTCCAAGAGGCAGCAAGTGATCAAGCATCCTGAAGCACCTTCAAGAAAGCAGATATCTTAGTAAACAGTGGAAAAAGAGTGGAAAGGAGGGCATAAGCACTCTCGAACAGACATTAAAATCTGCCTTGCATCCATTCATAGAGCAAGGATTTATAGAAATGGAGAAAGAAAGTGCATACAAGAACAAAGTTCCACAACTTTATAAAGAAAAAATGTGAAGTTCTACGAATCATCAAGTATTACCTGGAGGAGCCCTAAAGAACAATTCACTCAGCTACAAGGCAGTATAAACAGCTGTATATTCAATCAGATATCTGACCAGTTGCCCCCAGATAATAAATTTTAAATTGGGCCTCCAACCAGGAAGGAGGTGGAAAGCAGAGTCCATCCGACTAGAACAGAATCAGCTCTCTAGTCCAAATATGGTCCTATACAAAGTATATAAGAATGCACCAAATGTCTAGAGAATTTTCTGTACTATACCCAAAATATGGCATAAGGCAGGTGGGGTCTTGATCCCAAAGTAGAAAAATGCAAGGAGCACCAGCCAATTCCACCCAATCTCTCAACTTAAGCTGGAGGGTAAGGCATCCCTGCATGGACAATGGAATAGTACCTATGCAGAATTTATACATCTGTACAGAAGGCAAGTAATTCAGGCTTCTCAGGGTGTCTAGAACATTCTAACTGGAACTAAATATAAATGACAAAGCTGGGTATTTTTCCTTGACCTTGCTAATGCCTTTGACTCTGTTCCCCATGAGATCTTTCGGACATCCTGATGAATATCACAACCTGGTTAAACCCACATAGTAGTGCCAGGAATTGGCCAGTGCAGCCAGGTGCACTGTAACTTCTCTGGCATTCATCAAGAATATGGAGATGATTATTCAATTCGTTTCATTGGATCACTCGTTTGTGAATGGACTATGAGTCGGCTCTTTTCTGTGCCTGCATCAAAGCCCTCCTCCACGCTGCGCTCGGCAAATCGGATATCATGCCTCCATCCTGTTTCTGCCTACCTATTGTCAGAACTGAAATGGGAACCACCCATTATCAGGGAGGTTTGTCACTGGTTGGACCAATCAGATTCTATCATAGACTGTTTTGATGATGTAGACTGGGAGATGTTTAGAAAAGCATCCAATAACAACATTAATGAGTACACTGACACAGTCATCAGAAAGTGCATAGATGATTTTGTTTCTACTAAAATCATCCGTGTGTATCCGAACTAGAATTCATGGCTGAACTGTGAGGTCAGGAACGGTGAGGAAATACAGGTCAGTATAAAAAATCAGCTATGTCCCCATTACAAAAACCGCTACAGCTTCATGCCTGAATGAGTGGCGCCCAGTGGCTCTGACCTCTATCATAAGTAAATGCTTTGAGAGACTGGTTAGAGACTTCATCTGTTCATCACTGCCTGGAAAACTGGACCCTCTGCAGTTCGCTTACAGACAGAACAGATGATGATGCAATAGTATCGGCAATAAAAACTGCTCTATCCCACCTGGACAAGAAGGACACATATGTATGCTGTGTATAGACTACAGCTCAGCTTTCCACTGTTTCTTCAATACTGAACATTAAGCTCCATGAACTGGGCCTGAACGGTTCTGTGTAGCTGGATCCTGGACCTTCTGTCTGACCGATGCCAGGTGGTCAAAATGGGAAACATCACCTTCTCCTCACAGCCCCTTAACACCGGAGCTCCCAAGGACTGCGTTCTGAATTACCTGATCTACAGTCTGTACACAAATGACTGCACTGCTAGTCACAGCATCAACAGCATCATCAAATTTGCAGATGGAATGACAATAACACGTCTGATCTCCAACAATACTAAGACAGCCTACAAAGAAGAAGTAAGCTCTCTGAACCGCTGGTGCCAGGAAAACAACCTCCATCTGACCGTCAGTAAGACCAAGGAGCTGATCATAGACTTTTAAGAAGCAGAAGAGAACCTATCCATTACCGCCTTGTACAGGAGCTGTAATGGAAGCTCTGGAATGGAAAGCCCTGCAGAGGGCCGTTCAGGCTGCCAAATCACCAGTGTCCAACTGCCAAACCCCCAAGACATTTACACCAGTAACATTTCACTTACCTTTCACACATCTGTTAATGTGACGAAAAAAAAAGAATTTGATTTGATTGATTTGACTAGCTGAATAGCTTGGTGTGGGGCCACAGTACAAACAAGGCGGAAGATCTTGGTTAACAAGGCCGTAAGTTTGGCTCACATGGTCTCTCTCATCAAGAAGACCCAGTGAACACAGTGGTAGAGCATAGAGGGAAGGCTCGGATAGAGGGATGCCATCAAAGGTTTGGTATAGATCCAGGGTGCACCCTTTGCTCCAGGTCAGCCTCAATCTGGAACTTACTCACCCAAGAACTGTAGACTTGACACCATCAAAGAGTCCTAAAGAGACTTGTTGCACCCTGGAGGGCATGCAAACTATCAATTCCTTACCACCACCAGTATCTGCTATCTGCTATTGGCAGGAAGCTGATGATTCTTCCGCTTCTGGTAAGAGAATGCTCGTTTGGTCTGCCGCTCCTCATTTTCTTCTGTTTTTGTGTCTTTTGTGGCCGTGGCTAGTTATGGAGGATTGAGTCAATCATGTGGCTTTTTTCCAATAGCGCTTCATCACTAGTTTCCACCTATGTTTATCATTGAGTTTTGGCTGCAATGTGGACTTACACACTTTTTTCTCTGTGATCAGAAGAAAGCACACCGCTGGACTAGACATGCTCTGCGCATGTTTTGTTTTAGAGTATGACTTTTTCGCTGTTTCTGTTTTGCTCCTGAGCGGACACTGACTATCTATCATCCTGGTTCCTAACATCTGATGACGTGGCATGAGCTGACTGACTCTGCCGTCATTGCTGACAATGCAGCTATAATTATTTTCTTATTTTCTTACTTATTTTATCTGCCCTGTTGTCGCTGTAGCTAGTGATGGAGAATTGAGTCGATTGTAGCCTACTCATGCCTCCCAGGTTCCAGCTTCTTTTATGACCTAGTTGTAGCTGCAATATGGCCCCGGATTCTCTCTCTCCGCTCTTGAGTGGACGAGTGGCTCACCAAATCCATTAGGGATCATGATTGAGCCTGTTTTTGTTTATTTTTATTTTTCCCACTTCTGAGCCCTTGGGTCCTATATCAGGCGTTCTAACAAATTCTGTACTAATTAATAAAGAATTGTATTGTATTACATAATACTGTAATAAAAAACCTCTTAGTATGGTGTATAGGTAATATGTTATTTTGGAAATAATACAGTGCTCTAGAAATTGATCTGTTCCCTCTCCATTCTAAAATGTTTTAATATATTTGTTTCAAATCAAATACCTTTCATACAAGGGCCATGAACCAAGTAAAAAAAATGCTTTCCATGCAAAATGCCCCATGAAAGCCAGGGAACACACGGTAGTGGAATTAGGAAAAAAAAGCAGAATGTATTCTCAGAAACTAAGGATAAGAAACAAAACACTTTATATATATACAAATTATATACAAAAACAAAATACAAGGCATGAATAGTGCATAAAATATGTATGCTGTAGTATACAGTTACAAACGTATGTGAAAGGGAAAACACAAATAATGACCGACAGAAACTGTGGCTCAAACTTAAATACTTTCTCTAAATGAATTAACACAAGCTCCTTGATCACATGACTGCTCTGACCAGGTAGCCATTTTGCCATGTATTTACTTCTCATCATTGTATTATGAGAGCTATCAGAGTATATTGCTTTGTGGGAGAGCCTTGCCTATATTGATCAAGAGATGAAGAGTAGGAGGTTGTACTCTTCGAGCTGGTGTTGTTCCGTGATTCTCATGCTGGCTGAGGTGGGCAGCAAGTATTCCTCTAAAAGAAAGAATAGGAGATGATGAAAAAAGGAAAAAAAATATCAGTCTATTAGCGACCTCTCCAGAAGACCATTTCCCACTGCACTCCAAGCTGGTATGGGGCGAGTTTCCTCTTGTTGAGGATGCTAAAGTTTATTTGCTGCAGGAGTGCCTGGGGACTACAAGCCCTATGAGATCGGAGGAGCCATGAGAGCAGGACATGAAGAGCCACAGCCCCTAGATGTCCCCATTGACAAGATGAATGGATCACAAAAACTCGCCCCATTGACACAGGCAGCCCGCTCCAATCCTCTTCAGGTTCCTCCCCATCTGGTCCCCTAAGCAGCGGACCATCCAGCTGCAGAGTGTAGCCAAGAGGTGTCTCTGCCTAGGCCAGTGATGCTGAGTGAATAGATCTTCTTTATGGTAGTATCTTGGATTTCCTTATTTGTGATGTTGTGTGTCCGCTTTCTGTTGTAGCCCCCTCCTCTCTTCTCCTATGTATTTCTTGTCCGGTTAGTCAATTGGTACCCCCCGAGTTATGACCTTAAGGGGGCTCTGTCATGCAGCTGTTTGCGAATCCTTAAATCCTCACTAGGGTTGCACTGGGGCTGTGTCTTGCCATGTTTGTCTGTCTTTGTCTCTATCTGTGCATGTGTGTATTACAGCATGGCTGTGTGCATTTTGGGAATAAGCCCACTCCAGAGTTTCAAAATGATTCAGTGCATGTTCATTGAGCTTGTGCTTGTGTTTTATGTGGAGATTTTATCTGAGTGTGTTCGTGGATGCCCGCAATTTGAGTTTTTTTGTTTAACGTTGTTTCTGTTTTTATCATTCACAGGTACTGGCTTTCGCAAACTTACACAGACTTTCTGATTGGAACCAGCAGGCACCTAGCCACCTGATCTCTTTCCCCACCTGCCAAAATCCTCACCTAATCCCATCACAGTGTGTTTTTTTGTCTTAGTGTTTTGCATTTTAAATTAATCTCCCAGGACTTCCGTCCACATTCAGTAGCAACAACCATGGCATGTGCAAAGTCACACAAGTTGTACTGAATCTACCAGACTAATTTAATTGAGTTTAGGCCATGTTATATTGCTTGATTTGATATTTGTGAAAAACAAGCAATTAAAAAAAATAATAAAGTGGCCAGTGAGTGTATACTTCAGATTGAACAGAATTTAAAATGTAAATTAAACACATGTAGTAATAACTTTCATAAAGACAAACAGCTGTTTAGATGAAAGTCATTCTTAATAAATTTGATAGCAAACATGGATAGTCAGTTAACTAGCTTAGCTAATTTTCTGTAATTCAAAGCTCATTTAATGTTCATATTGTTAATGATTTAACTTGAATTTAATTTAAGCACTGCACTAATTTAAGAAATTTAAGCACTATTAATATTAAAAATATTATATAAAAATATATTATATAAGATATAGTATATATTATATTAAATATTATATAAAATAATATAAACATTCCAAAAAAGTTGGGACAAAGTACAAACTGAAAATAAAAATAGAATGCAATAATTTCTAAATGTCAAAAACTGATATTGTATTTACAATAGAACATAGACAACATATCAAATATCTATGCATGTTTAACAAATCACAAAATGAGCTCAGAAATATTTCCAGAGAACATTATCTGTGAACACTATTCACTGTGCCATCCGATGCCAAATCTCAGAGCCAAATTCAAAGCCAAATCTAAACAAGATCCAGAAGCACAGACATGTTCTATGGGCCAAGGCTCATTTAAAATAAACTGTGTCAAAGTGAAAAACTGTTCTGTGGTCAGACAAATCTAATTTTGACATTTCTTTATGGAAATCAGGGATGCCATGTCATTTGGACTAAAGAGGAAAAGGACGACTCAAGTTGTTATCAGCGCTCAGTTTAGAAGCCTCCATCTATGATGGTAATGGTGTGGCATGGGCAGATGACAGATCTGGAAGGACACCATCAATGCTAAAAGGTATATCCAAGTTCTAGAGCAACATATGCTCTCATTCAGGATTCACTCTGCATTTTCCAACATGACAATGCCAAACCTCATACTGAATCAATTACAGCGTCATGGCTGCATAACTTAGGGTACTTAGCCAGTCTGCAGTCCAGATCTTTCACCAATAAAAAAAACATTTGGCACATCATAAATAAAAGATACGATAAAAAAGACCGTAGTGTAGAATCCTACATTAGACAAGAATGGGTTAACATTCATATCCCTCAACTTGAGCAACTTGTCTTGCCCAGATGTATACAGACTGTTGTAAAGAGAAAATGGGATGTCTCACAGTAATAAACATGGCGTGGTCCCAACTTTTTTGAGATGTGTTGTTGTCACGAAATTTAAAATCAGCTAATTTTTTATCTTTAAATAATACATTTTCTCAGTTTAATCATTTGATATGTCATTTATATTCTATTAGAAATAAAATATGGAATGTTGAATCTTCCACATAATTGCATTTAGTTTTTAATTACAATTTGTACTTTGTCCCAACTTTTTTGGAATTAATCCTGTTAATCCCTTTTTTAATTTAAAAGGTATTTGGTCTAGCAAATTATTATTTTTTGATGAACTTGTCAAGGTTTTTCTACTCTCTGAAGTGATTACGCTTAATTAATTCAGTCTATTGCTGCCTGCCTTACCTAATCTAAATGGATGCCATGGTCAGTCTGAGAGAAATTTCCCAATACAAGTTGCCAATAGCTGGCAGGGTCATTCTGACATGTTGACCAACTGCACAACTTCCAGTTACAACTACACAGATAATTGACGTGTTATCAGTGCATGGAATTAGTCACAAAGTTATTGAGATGTTCCACAGTTCACAGAATGTGTGCTGAAGATAAAAGGCCACATGAGATCACCACAATTTCTACAGCACTAAATTAGAAAAGCACGATGGGAATGATGAAAAATTCAATAAGGCTGGAAAGGTTAAAGGGACAAAAAATGAACAGCTGGAGGACCAGTTGGCATTAAGTCATGACTGAGTATAAAAAGAGCATCTTGGAGGGGCAGCGGCTCTCAGAAGTAAAGATAAAAAGAGGATCACCAATCCCCCTAATTCTGCGCCAACTAATAGTCGAGCGATATCAGAAAGGAGTTCAACAGTGTAAAATTGCAAAGAGTTTGAAATATCTTTATCTACAGTGCATAATATCATCAAAAGAATCAGAGAATCTGGAAGGATCTCTATGCGTATGGGTCAACCATACTGTGTGTGGATATCCATACTGGGTGCCCATGATCTTCGGGCCCTTAGACGACACTGCATTGCATTTCATATTTATTTACAATTTGTACTTTGTCCCAACGTTTTTGGAATCTGGTTTGTACTTGTTCATTTATCTATTGAGGAAAATGATCCAATATTATATATTTGTGAGTATATTTGGACTGATGATTGACTACTAAATCATTTGTTTAACTGGGCTATCTTTATATACTTTTATGACTTTTGTAAACATCTGATGTTGTTTACAAAGAAGCACCACTGACCATAGTTAACCATTATCAATGGCCTAATTGTCAAAGATAATTACTTGGAACTTAAATATTGCCAGTTAGATCCGTGCTACTGCATGAAACATTCATATATATTATATATACTATATATTATTGTTAGTTATAGTATTAAGTTATAAAATGTATGTTATGTATGTTTATATAATTATATTAGTATATATTATATATTATTGTTATATATTTTTGTTAGTTACAGAATTATGTATTTGATGTATGTTATGTATGTATATATGTATTCTATTCATTATATATATATATATATCCATATATACTGGATATACTGTACTTATCTGCAGTCCT
>JAOUQV010353317.1:0-19950 GCA_028565295.1 Aspidoras spilotus
TCCTGACGCAACCCTCACCATTTATCCGGGCTTGGGACTGGCACTAGAAATACACTGGCTTGTGCTCTCTAATGGCTAGTTTCTTTGCAGAATACAAGTTGCTTTTCTTAATTCAGTGGTTTCCATAATGTGTCATACGATGCCTTTCTGTGCCTTATGATGGAGGGGTGCTTCCTGAATTGGCCCCTGTGTTGCAGGCTAGGCACTCGCTTACCTGTGACCTGAATAAGATTAAGTGGGTACAGAAAATTAATAAATAAATAAAAATACAATTAGGTTTTGTCAATAAACCCCTAATAAGAACGTACTATTATTATTTTTTTTAATTGCTTCAACCTTTCTTGAAATGCTTTTCTATAAGCAACACAAAGAGATTTTGCTTTAACTTTAAATGTCTTCATTTATGTGCCACTGAAGTATAATTATTGATATTATTTGTGTAGTGATTTTTTAATATAATATTAAAAAATATTATATTTAAAATAAAGCCAGCTAGTGTCAGATATTTAAATTAAAGGAGGTTGAAGAAGATCCACCTCTAGCCATTCCTGCTGTTAAGTACATCGTGGGTTGCATCCTGTTTGTCTCTACTTGTGCTTATATATGGGTTACTATGGGTATCATGTTTTGTATCCCGCCTTCCTTTGCAGAAGGCTTTATTCAAGACCACAGCTTAATGTGTTTCCTACTCTAGATGTGCCATAATGGGGCAGGGAAAGTAGAAAACAGTAATGCTGTTCATCAGTTTGTTTGCTTTATGGTCGCATGGGTAAGCCACACAGACATCCCCAGCGGAACTTACCAGCTTTTAATCATGCAAGCAGGCCACAGGAAAAAAAAGCATGTATTTACATAGCCACAATATGGGATCTGAGTGAAGTTTTAGTGGAACGCTGGACAGCTGACCACTTCATGAATCATAGGTCTGGCCTAATGTTTTCCAAAGAAAATAATCACTGGGAATGTAAATACTTGTCTCTTATCAGTAGACCCACTGTAAACTCTGGCCCAAATGTCTTAATTAGAGTATCATAATATAGGTGTATCTCAATAAATTAGAATATCATCAAAAAATTAATTTATGTCAGTTATTCTAAAGAAAATACTGAAAAGTATGTACAGTAAATGCACTCAATAATTGGTCTCCAAAAAGCTTGTCGACAAAGGGAAACATAAACTGCTCTAAAATTTCCTGGTAGATGGCTGCACTGACTTTGGTCTTGATAAATGACCACAGTGAACCTACACCAGTAGATTACATGGCTCCCCAAACTATCACTAATTGTGGATTGTGTGTCTCTCCGCTCTTCCTCCAGACTCTGGGACCTTGATTTAATGAAATTAAATGCAATTGGACCACTGAGCAATAGTCCATTTCTTTTTCTTCTTGACCCAGGTAAGACATTTCCGGTGTAGTCTCTTGGTCATAAGTGGCTTGACACAAGGAATATGCCAGTTGTAGCCCTTGTCCTGGATACATCTGTGTATGGTGGCTTTTTAAGCACTGACTCAAGCAGCAGTCCACTGGTTTTTATTGGCTGTAAGACATAATCAACAACAATACCCAAAATAAACACTTTAAATAGATCACTGTGTTTGTAATGAATCTATATAATGTATGCGTTTCACTTTTTGTATTGAATTACTGAAATAAATTAACTCTTTGATGATATTCTATTGAGATGCACCTGTAAGTTCAAGGAAGGTTGTGAAAGTGTGAGTCATGAAAAAAGGAGCCAGACACTAGTCTGTTAAATTTAAGCATGCAAATGAACTGATTCTGTTTGATAGACGAGTGGATTATGTGGTAAATCTCTCTGTCTTAACCCGATTTAAAGACAGAGGTACATTTGAGGCTCACAGCTCAGCCTAAAACAATGTCAATGTAAAAAATGCACAGATCGCTTCATGGGATAGGGTAGATCTGACCGAGCATCCCAATTTTTTTTACTTGTTGCAGGTCTGGGGGTTTAAATCATTGTATCTAACACTCCTGTTATGATCTATAACACTCTATCAACTAAGTCATTTAAGCTGGCAAAATATATTGCAAAATATAGGGCAAAATATATTGCAAAGTAAACTGCAAAGCAGATTGTGGATAATTCTTTTAAGCACCCTTGTGTATGCTGCTTGATTTTATGAAATGAATAAAAAGTCAGATGTTAGGATGTGCCCTCACCTCGCCGACTATCTACTATTAGTTACTACTAATACCAAGTACCTACTTTAAGTGGGGTAACACAAGTTTATGTTAACATGTAACAGAATATGACAAGTAAAAATATATAAACAAATGAACATATCTTGGCACCAGATACGTAGTCAAAGGAGGTGCTGGTGTGTCAAGTGAAACTCCAGAGGTTCTTATTTGATCTCTTGTTGAAAGAAGCATGCATTTTGAAATCTTGCAATGATACATGGGTGTCAGGTTGGAAACAACCTGAAGCCAAATATTATTTGAAGTAAGTCTTCTTCTTCTTCTTTCGGTCGCTCCCTTATTTAGGGGTCGTCACCGTGAATCAATCTTTTCCACCTCACTCTGTCACCTGCATATATTGATTTCATACCTGCATGTCTACATTGACCACATCTATATATTTCCTCTTTGGTCTTACTCTTTGCCTCCTGCCAGGCAGCTCCATTTCTAACATCCTCCCACCAATATATCCACTGTCCTTCCTCTGTACATGTCCAAACCACCTCAGTCTGCCCTCTCTAACTTTACCTCCCAATTTTCCAAGCTCCCTCTGTCCCTGCTGTCCCTCTGATGTTCTCATTCCTAATCCTGTCTATCCTGGTCACCCTCAAAGAGAACCTAAAAATGTCACTATCACCTTCTTCACCTCTTTTCCACACTTCCTATTTCCCTGGACAGTTGATCCCAAGTACCTGAACTTCTGCACCTTTGTGACCACTTCTCCCTGTAGCCTGACTGTTCCTCACTCTGATTCACACACATGTATTCTGTATTACAAGTGTTGACTTTCATTCCTTTTTTCCAGAGCATACCTCCATCTCTCCAAGTTTTCTTCTAGCAAACAAGCAAACAAGAACTGGCTCAGAGCAAATCCTTGACTAAGGCCCACATTTACTTTGAAGCTATCTGTCACTCCTACTGCACATCTTACTGCTGTCATGCTATTCTCATACATGTCCTGCACTAATCTAACGTACTTTTCAGCCACTCTGCACTTCCTCATACACCACCACAGTTCCTCATAAGCTTTCTCTAAATCCACAAAGACACAGTGTAGCTCTTTCTGACTTTCTTTCCACAACTCTCTCCCAAATCTTCATTGTGTGGCTCATTAATTTTATGCCCCTGTAATTTCTACAACCCTGCACATCACCCCTGTTTTTATAAATTGGTACAAGTACACTTTCCCTCCATTCCCCAGGCATTATTTCACAATCAAAAATCTCATTAAGTAGTCTAGTCATCTCTCCTATACATTTTATACGTATGTCATCAGCTTTTCCCTTATTCATCCTGTTCAAAGCTTTCCTTACTTCATTCTTGCCAATCTTTGCTACCTCCTGTTCCACAGTTTCTATGTCTACCACTTTTATTTCCCTGTGATTCTATTTATTCATCAGCTCCTCAAAACTCCTTCCATCTTTCTCTCACCCTCTCCTCACCTGTCAGTACATTTTCATTTCTATCCTTGATTACCCTGACATGTTTTACATAATTTCCTGCTTTATCTCTCTGCCTCGCAAGGTAATACAACTCTTTCTCTCCTTCCTTACTGTCTAACCTCTCGTACAACTCGTCAAAGGCCTTCTGCTTGGCCTTTGCTACCTCCATATCTCTAAATACTCCTGCTTACTTTCTTCAGTCCTCTCCCTGTCCCATTTGTTCTTTGCCAACCTCTTTCTTTGAATAAACATTTTTTTTCTGTCTTTCACCTGTCCAGATGACACACCAGGTACCTGTCTGCCTGTCTGTCTAATCACTGGTGCTACGCAGTCATCTGGAAGATTTTTCAACTCTGAACTTACAGCATTTGGTCCTCTTCTCTATATTTGCCCTCTTCCTAACCAACAATCCCGATCCTGTATGTAGTAACATTGATTAATTTGCATCGTTTTCTTGACAAATGTTTTACACTGGATGTCCTTTCTGACTCAACTCTCATCATTTACCCGGGCTTTGGATCAGCAATAGATATACACTGGCTTGTGCTCTCTATTCATTTGTCATTTTAAGTAAGTATTAACTTTTAATATTGGGTTTAGGTTTTCTAAACCATTTATTTAGAGATGTTTAACATATAGACACCCCACACATGTGCTTAATCATTGGTTAGATCCCAAGTCCCCACACCACATTATCTGCCTTGATTAAAATGTCCCACTCTTTAAGATTATACTTGTCGTGCCTGATGGTTCAGATTCTCACAAATTGCTACACCACAATAGCAGGGAGGAGATTCTCATCAAGCTAAATAAACATGCTGGATGATAGTGAGAGGATTGCTATGTTAGAAATTGCTATGCAATTTCTGCGCAAATCCTTTTTTGTCACATTCATGCTGTTGCCAAAGCTCCACAAGTTTGTCTGTGTTCCACCTCACTAATATTGCAAGTATTCTTTTAAAATACTTTGTATACAGTACAGTTGAGTTGCATTCATCTCAGCTCTGATTAGTTGGCAATATTTTAAAAGTAATCTTAACCTGTAACTTGTTTCACATCTGAGTTTCTGTGTGCACACCACACTACAGGATTCTGAGAACATGTTTCAAATTTACAATTCACAATTGGAGCAACCTGTTCTGCATCAGGATAGTATTAGAGAGGTAAAGATTAGATTATTGACTTTACAGGATAATCTGGGAAGAGAACTGATCTCTTCATGATCATGCTAAAATCGAGAGAGAGATGTTGTGAATAATTAGGACACTTTCTTACACCATGGAATAAGAACTTGACTTTCGGAGTCATCGGATATTTCAAAGGTTCACACTTCAAACTTCTCTCTAATAGGACATTTTTTTAGCCATTGTTGTTTGTACACTACATGACTGTTTGACGACGAGGGAGTCACATATTACACAATCTTTGGCCCATGTGGAAGTTCTGACTGTAGCCATGCTTAATATATATAACTTTCTCAACTGTCTTAGGTCTTTTTTGTTGTAACTTTCATTTTATGATGCACTATTGGGTCATCCTTTACCTCTTTATTCTGAATGACACGGCCTCCCTGATTTTCATAAAGAACTTCAGATTTTGATTTGTCTGACTACAGAACTGTTTTCCACACAAAATTCAGCTCATAAAGCCCACGAAAACAGGATTTAAAAAAATAGAATACTGTGGGAAATCAGCCCAAACTACGCAGTGGAGGGACAAAATTTGGCAGGCGAAGATGCACCAGCAAAAAGATGACCGTGGGCCTTAGCGGATTATCACAAAGAGAATATTCAAGAATCTGGCAGAGATCCAGAAAGAGTGAAATGCCCAAACTACTTCTCAGTTTTTGCAGAAAAAAATTTTAATTAGAATCAAATCAATCAAAATATGGTACTTTCAAAATAATATGTCAATCTTCAGTACTTGGTTGGGAATCCTTTTGCTTTAATCACTGTCTCAATGTGACGTGGCATTGGGACAATCAGCCTGTGGCATTGCCAGGGAGTTATAAAAGCCCAGGCTTTGGTGCTTCTAGCAACATGGGCAGTGGCCAGGTCCTGCTGAAAGATGAAAACTGCATTTCCATACAGATCCTCTGCAGAAGGAATTATGATTGTCCTCTAAAACATTCTGGTAGACTGTTGCGGTGACCTTGTATTTAAGAAAGCAGAGTTTATCAACACCTGCAAAAGACATTGCACCACAAATCATGACTGACTGTGGATATTTCACACTGGACCTCAAGCAGTTTGGTTTCTGTTCCTCACCCGTCTTCCGAACCCTTGAAACTTGATTCCCAAATGATTCTTGGACCACTGGCCAACGGTCCAGCCCTTCTTCTCCTTAGCCCAGTTGAGAGGCTTTCTACTTTGGCTAAGGTTCAGAAGTGGCTTGACCCAAGGATGCATCTCCCGAATGCATCTGATTCTGATGATTTTTGAATCTGTGATTCCTGCCTCATTCAATATTTCTTTGGATCTTGAAATCTTGAATGTTCTTTTTTTGAAAATCCACTAAAGCACACAATCATCTCTTTTGCTGGTGCATCCTTCCCTGCCAAATTATGTTATTCCACTGCATAGTTTGGGCTGTTTTCTCCAGAGTATATTTTTTGAATACCTGTTTACATGGGTTTTATGATCTGAAAGCCCAAATTATGTAAAATAAACAAATAAATACTTGAAATCGATTGTGGGTCCTGAATCTATATCCTATGAAAGTTTGACTTTTTTATTGGAATTATGGAAATGAATCAACTTTTTCCATGATATTCTATTTTTTTTAAATGGGTATTACTTCACATATTATTTTCAGGTTGGTAATCTGTTATAATCCAATTAAGGATGTGTGAGTCCTCTCATCCAACTTCCATCTAGGAAGTTTTTCTTTTGCTACTGTCAACATCCGGGTTGCTTTGTTGGGGGCAAATTAACCTTATTGAACTTGCATATTTATATACTGTATATACTGTATAAATAAGAACAAAGCTGCTTTGAGACAATGTTCCAATGTTAAAAGCACTATATTAATTTGAATTAAATATACTGGTATATCACTGGTAACTGAAAAGATTATTAATTATTAATTTATTTGTTATTTGATTACTAATTTAACAATATGACTATTGTATAATCTTGTAATTTTCTATTATATTATTTTATTATTTATACATGTACAGTTAAAATACAAGAAGTATCTAAAATACAACATAAAATTAGTGAGACCAAAATTTCAACTTTCTGAACATGTAAACCAGCCACTGGTTACTGCTTGTTATGTGTAGAATGAATGGTATCTGGTACTGGCTTACTGAGTGCAGCACCTTATTTCTTAATGACCTGTCAAATTAGAAATAAATTTATATCCAGGCTAAATATATTTCAGAATTGCCCATAATAGATGGTTTTGCTTGTCAGAATTAGATAGTGTGAAAAAGAATATCATGTGCCTTTCCAGTCACTTCTGCGACGTCATGACATGGCGTAGTGGCACTGTGTCACACCTGTGGACTATGAAAAAAATAAATAGTACATTGGAAGCATTTGCATTTATGTGGCCTGTGGAAGCCTACATGCTGCAAAACTGTAATATTTTAGAGGCAAGGCATTACAATTATTATTATAAATTATATACTTTTTTAAAACATTTTTCAAAAGGATTTTTGCTATACAATACTGTATATTTAATAATACCTTAATAGCATTAGTAATGACTATTAGTTATTAGGTAGGAGAACTAAAAAATGGCATGACAAAGAAGCTAATAATTATGCCTTATAACACAATGCCTCACATACGGCAAACTAAGAATAATACGAGGCAGTCCATTAAACAATCCATAGTTGTGGTTGCAGGTTTTTGCTTATTTCTAGTCTGTTATGCTCTACTAGAACCATGTGTGTTTCCTCTGAATACCAAACTTACAGTACCTAAAATCAGGTGTGCTGTAACCCATACCAGAATACATTAACATTACTGTTCTGTCATTTTATGTCATTTGAATTTGGACAAGGTGTTCTAATTTCTGCTTCATTTTGGTTTTCTTTCAAAAGTATGCTCGAGTAAATTCACAACCTGATTTGTGTTCATTACACCCACAATGCACCTGCTCAGTAACTGCTTAAAATGTATTACATTCAGAAAATGAGCTGAAAATTTGGAAGCCCTATTTGGGGCTCAGATATAGGGAATGGTTCACTCTGTCACTGATAACTTAGTGAATCTCCAGTCTGGGCTAGAATATTAGGTCCGAGCCTCAGTGCTGCAAACTATTTTGAAAGGAGGTACATTTTTTCTGGTTCTGATGCTTTCACAATCAAAATAAATAGATAAATAATTATTTTTGCACAGCAAATCATTTAAAGCTGAATGATGTTTTTGTCGCTTCCAGATGGAACGATTAGAGGCACAATTATACCGTACAAACTTCCCATCACCTTCTGTACATTACTGTAATCTATACTGGATAACTGGTTGAGATGTTTATAGTCTTTTTTAATAGTTGAATCACAAGAGGAAAGAATACATTGCTGTATTTCTTAGTAATTTTGGAATGGGTGTCGTCAAGTATGACCCTTTGTGTTTTACTAAGCTCACACTTATTTTTATGTGGAAAGGCTTCTGTTTCCTGTTGCATGTGGACCTGCCTCTGTATTTCCCATGAAACTTTTCAGTCCATCTACCACTTCAGCAGTATCTGGCAGCTCTATTCATAAGTGCAGAAGGCATGTCCATACAGTACAAGAATGGTAACGAGATAGCCAGGAGAGTCAAGGCATACTTCAGGAGCTTTATCCCTCAGTTTCTGGTTGTAGTATTTGCCAACGAAAAGCTATAAATGCAGAGAAACAGCAAGATGGGAATGAGAAAAGAAATTAAATTGCATACCGAAAAGATAAATGCGGCTAACACAAAATACTGTCCTTCTTGTCCGAAACGCTTTACCCCAGACACATAATCTAACAAGACGCCAACATAAACAGACTATGAAAAATATTTACAGTTCAGCAATGGAGAATGTCTAAATGAAACCTGTCATTAAATACTTTTATTTGGGTGATTTCTTACAGAAATGTAGAAAGCCAGAATGAATTGATTCATCAACACCTGCACCAGACATTGCACCACAAAATCATGACTGACTGTGGATATTTCACACTGGACTGCAGTTTGGGTTCTTTTCCTCACCCGTCTTCCAAACCCTTAAAACTTGATTCCCAAATGAAAGGCAGATTTTACTTTCATAAAAAAAGAGATACTTGGACCGCTGGCCAAAGGTCCAGCCCTTCTTCTCCTTCGCCCAGGTGAGACGCTTCTTACTTTGGCTAAGGTTTAGACGTGGCTTGACCCCAGGATGCATCTACCGGATGCATCTGAATCTGGTGATTTTTGAAGCTGTGATTCCTGCCTCATTCCATATTTTTGGGATCTTAAAATCTTAAATGTTCTCTTTTTGATAATCCACTAAAGCACACAATCAAAAGCTGGTGCATCTTCCCCTGCCAAATTCTGTTCTTCCACTGCATAGTTTGGGACTCTTTCTCCAGAGTATATTTTTTGAATACTTGCTTTCGTGGGTTTTATGAGCTGGAAGCTCAAATTATGTAAAAATAAACTAATAAATACTTGAAATCGATTGTGGGCCCTGAATCTATATCCTATAAAAGTTTTACTTTTTTAAATAGAATTATGGAAATAAATCAACTTTTTCCATGATATTCTATTACACCTACTGTACATTACTGTAATCTATACTGGATAACTGGTTGAGATGTTTATAGTCTATTTAATAGTTGAATCACAAGAGGAAAGAATACATTGCTGCATTTCTTAGTCATTTTGAAATGGGTGTCGTCGAGTATGACCCTTCGTGTGATTTTATTATATGAACTAGAAAATGTGGTCACTAGATAATCATTTCTTTATACAACGTAATTGCTTTCACTATTAAAGCATATTGAGAATATTATCATAGTCCTCCCCTGTTTTATTGAAATTTACATGACAAACCGTCTTACTTTAAATAAGAATATTATGTTATTACTGCGTTCAGTTGCTCTGTGTTAACATGACCTGAGAATGTAATGAAAAAGATTTAACAGATGTACCAAGAAATGAAGTGAATCTATTTTAGTATTCATAAGAAGTTACAAATACAGCACAGGTCTTATCACTGCACTATGAGCACAAAGTTTCTACTTCTTTCAGTTACTCAGTTCAGTATTATTCTCCTATTTCGTGTGTAACTGCAAATACATTAAATCAAATGTAATGTCTTATAAGTGTACGTAGCTATTACACAGTAAGCATGCTTTCATTTTATTAACTGTTAGGTCACAATACATTTGTGAATTTCGCAAGAGAATCCACATATTAAAAATGTAATTAGACTGATTTTCCCACTTAAAAATCCTATTCATATTAGCAATTTTACCAGCAAACCATTTGTGTTTTCTTTCACAACTAAAGTGGCTTATGAGAAAAATTACAGGTTCCAGGCCAGTACAAAAAATAAAAATAACTGAATACCATACAAACAATAATGATATTTCATGTCTTTATTGGACACATCCATTAAAAATAATATACCGGCTGCTAAATCATGATATTATGCTCTAAGCAACCAACAAAATTTGAGAATCTCGGCTTCTGTTCAAGTAGGAAGCAAGTTTTTGTGCAACTACATTAAAGAAAATTTTAGCCTCCACATTAAGCAAACCCTTGCTCAGTGGCCTGGACTCCTTCTCTTTCGGCTTCAGTATACCCCCCTTCTCTTCGCCTTTGCAATAATCATTTTAAACAGGTACTTAAACTTAACCAGATCTATAAAAAAGGCTGCTCTAGTAGGCTTCTTCTTTTTCGTTTGCTTCCACATAACCTCAGGTCTCCTCAATCTTTACAACTTGCTTTTACTTTCTTCCTAATGCCACCTTTCTGATTTACTCACATTTGCTCTTCATTTTATAGGAATGCAAGTGTCAATTCAATGTTTTTATAAAAAAAAGTCTTGTTTCTGTATTTGACCCTTTTTGCTTTTGTCCTGTTAATATTCTCTTTACTTTAGAAAGCCAGAATAAATAATACTTTAATGTCGCATTTATTTAGATGAAATTTTAGAACACATACATAATTTCTTTACATAATCTACCTACTTTTCAATATATTTGTGCATTGGCCAACAAACTTCCATATTATCTCTTTAAAAATAATTTTGCTTATCCACAAATGCATTTGTCAGGCAGAATAGTAGCTTAGTGTTTAGCTGCCATTACTGCCAAGCTGCCACTGTTTCTTAATAATCATTTCGCTCTATGAGAAAAAAAATTAATTCACTGTGCATTAATGCATAGAAGAAAATCAAAGGCTATTATTATTCTATTCTGTGGCTAATTTACAAATGATAAGCCGCATAATTCAGTGTGAATGCTCAGTGTTGTTATCAATCTATTCATACACATGTCACAGCAAATCATTTTCTCCATATTTTGCTAAAAATCTTTGATGAACATTGGCACCAGTCAAACCCCCTGACAAAAAATAAATAAATAAAACAAAACTATTCACCCTACTATTCTTTCATGCTAATCACATATTTAAAAATATATTTTTGCTTGCACAGCAATGATTGAGGAAACAGCAACCTTGTACTGAAAGTGCTGAAAAGACCTGATAGACAGAAGATTACCCGAGTGTGTATAAGAATCACAATGATATTAATTGCATATTGCCTCACTAATAAATTATGTATGTGGCAGACCTGTGTCGTCATTAGAGAGGTGTATGCCAGATTATATAATAATCGGACAACCAGAACTGCAGGAAAAGATCAGCTTAGGTCAAATGTTAATCATGAACCAAAAACTCACACAAATGTTCGAAGGTTTTCGTTTAAAACATTAATCTGCATTAATGATGCCAAAAATGTGGCATCCTTTACTGCTATGTCCAAATAGACAGCAAAATATGAGTAACTATCCTGAATATATCCAGAATCCCCTGTTTAATATAATTAAAATTCTTAACATTTTCTATGAACTAATCAACTAATTTGATATTAATTTCCTTTGTTTTTCTATTTAACATATGTTTGTTTCCTTTAAGAAGTACTTCAAATGCGATGTGATTTCCACTACAATAATAAAAGTACATATTATGAAGTACTGCATTATAAAAATGGTTGGATATTGTTCTTTAATGTCATATTTAATTTTAACAACAGGCAATCTGTCTTATTTCAGTCCTTTCCCTACATACATCAGCACTTATGTTTCGGTTTTCTGTGCACTATTGCAATTTCCATCCAGTTTGTTAATGCCTGCTTATCAAAGAAATCCAGATTTTATCATTTTTCTGTTCTTGCAATCTCCATATTTCATTCATGGTAGAACTTAGACCCACATCTACCTGTATCTGATGCCTACCGCCTGATTGTGCTGCTCCTGCCTGCATTTGCACCCTGCTGCTATGTGCTGGAATGTCTTGAGGGCTTTTTTATGCAGTCTGCACCCTTGGCTCTTGGCTGATATGAAACACAGTTGTGTTTATTAATCCACTGTTGTGTGCTGATTCTTGAACGCACATCATTAGTGCTGATGTGCTTTTCTTCAATCCCGCCTTCTACCAGTCACCAAGTATCAGAGAATGTTTCCACATACTCTCCATTCCCTGAATATTATTGTATTTTGTTTAATTGCTTGTTTAAAACAGTTCCTCTGTTTTTATTCACTATCACTTTCTTTCATACACAAACTTTGTTTTATACAAAAACTTTGTTTCATGTGCCTTTCTTCCATCTAATCCTGGTATATACACTAATTGATCAAAACATTAGGAGCACCTGGCAGGTAGCATAGTCATAGTTTAAGTGGGTTTCAATTGGGGTAACATAACAATGGACTGATATAGTCTTAATCTTTTCACTGGACAGCAGATAGAAGCACATGTCAGTTAGGGTAAACAGTTAACTACAGACAGAAAATTTAAGCCAAAAGGTGTGGTTTTAGCAACAGTGGCATTTGTGGTACTGTATATTCCTGTAGTACAGTACCATCGGTGTGAGTGTGTGGCCATCCAAAAGAAGAGCATAGAACTAGTGAGACAATCTTGCACAGGTGCTGCATTGTGCATGTATTGCACAATGCTGGCCTTGGGCAAGGCACCGAACCCCCAGTTGCTCCCCGGGCGCTGTTCTGGCAGCTCACTGCTCCGGGCACATGTGCTCACTTCACATGTGTGTGTCTATGCGTGTGTTTCACTGCATGTATGGGTTAAATGCACAACCAATTCGGCTGTGTGCAAGCATAGTGGCAAAATGTTTCACTTTCCTAATCCAGTAATCATTGGCCATCTGATAGTTTGTACATTTTTTACTAAACAGTTTAGATCTATTTACTTGGATTGTTATCTCTGTAAATAAAACTGAAATTATATTGCTAACCTGTTTAGCAATAAGTCTGTTGTAATTATTTTATGAAAAAAGTGATACAGGTACAGTTTACAAAACGCAGCCTCTAAGACTGAAGTTGTTCAAATGCCTTAATAATCCAAGTGTATGAGAAAAAAATGTGAGTGGTACAAAAAAAAGTGTTAATCAGAATAAGGTCTCCAAGTTGATACATGTCTCTATGGTGAGACAATGAATGGCTATTTTACTTTCCGCAATGAGATATCAGCATATTGAGAATATTATCATAGTGTTCCCCTGTTTTATTGAAATTTACATGACAAACCGTCTTACTTTAAATAAGAATATTATGTTAATACTGCGTTCAGTTGCTCTGTGTTAACATGACCTGAGAATGTAATGAAAAAGATTTAACAGATGTACCAAGAACTTAGAAATGAAGTGACTGTATTTTAGTATTCATAAGAAATTACAAGTACAGCACAGGTCTTATCATTGCACTATGAGCACAAAGATTCTACTTCTAACAGTTACTCAGTTCAGTATTATTCTCCTATTTTGTGTGTGACTGCAAATACATTAAATCAAACGTAATGTCTTATAAGTGTACGTAGCTATTACACAGTAAGCATGCTTTCATTTTATTAACTGTTAGGTCACAATACATTTGTGAATTTCGCAAGAGAATCCACATATTAAAAATGTAATTAGACTGATTTTCCCACTTAAAAATCGTATTCATATTAGCAATTTTACCAGCAAACCATTTGTGTTTTCTTTCACAACTAAACAAAGTGGATTATGAGAGAAATTACAGGTGCCAGGCCGGTAAAAAAAAAAGAAAAAGTATTATCCGAGTTGGTACAGACAAACACAATGTGCTTAACAATACAAACAATGATGATTTTATGTCTTTATTTGACACATCTGTTAAAAATACTATACCTGCTGCCAAATCATGCTACTATGCTCTAATTAATTATCAAAATCTGAGAATCCCAGCTTCTGTACTGACATGTCTATCATCCTGTTTGTTATCAAGTACGAAGCAAGTTTTTGTGCAACCACAATAAAGAAAATTTTAGCCTCCACATTAAGCAAACCTTTTCAACAGAACTGCTCAATGGCCTGGACTCCTCTCTTTCGGTTTCAGTATACCCCCTTTACTTTGCCTTTGGAATAATCATATTAAACAAGTTTTTAAACTTAAAAAGAATTATAAAAAGTCTGCTCTGGCTCTCTCTTTTGTTTTTCTTTGCTTCCACATAACCTCAGGTCTTCTCAATCTTGACAACTTGATTTTAATTTTGTCCTAATGCCACCTTTCTCATTTACTCTCATTTGCTATTAAGTTTGTCTCTTTAACAAGGTCATCTTTCTCCAATGGCTGTCTTGACTTGATATATTGACACCTTTCCATTGTCTTTAGTGTACCACATTTTCACACTCGATACTCATAAATAATTTTACCTATTCAATTGCTCTCTGCTGTTACTTTCAAACCAGTCAGTTTATCTTTAAGATTATCATTAATACACTTCAACACTACTTTATCTCTGATACTGTCTAATCCTTGCCCTCTTCTCACAATTAAATTAAATTAAATTAAATTAAACACTTTTAAAAATGGACATTGTCCCAAAGCAGCTTTACAGAAACATTTTATTCTAGATAAGCAAGCCAGAGGTACCAGTGCAAGGAAAAACTCCCTGAATAAATAAGGAACAATGAGAGGAACCAGACTCATAAGGGAACCCATCCTCATTTGGGTAATACATTACAATATGTATACATTACTAAAAATGTATGTATACCATTAAAAAAAATAATAATAATAATCAAAGTGAATAGGCAGTCGGAAGGAATCCGGCAGACGCAGGGTCCCTGACACCTCCGGGTGCCTCTGCTGTACTTTTTTATAATATTTTAATTTTATACAGCACCTGTATAGAGAAAATTATAACGGACCTAAGACAGAACCTTGTGGGACACCAAACTTTACACTAATGTGCATAGAATAGCGACCATTTACATCTACAAACTGACAACGGTTGCTCTAACAAGACCTTAACCAGGACAGGGCTGTTCCTTTATTACAACAACATTTTCTAACCTATGAAGAAGAGTAGTGTGATCTGTGGGGTTAAAAGCTGCACTTAGGTCAAGCAATATAAGCAATAAAACATAACCCTGATAACCCTATCTCTGTCACAAGTTCACTCAGATACATACAGGTTGATGTGTTAAATCCTACACCTAACAACTTGGTTTCACACAGAGACCAGCCAACTAATATTTATCAGGTGTTTCAGGTGTTGTTGTCACTTCCATAGCCACAGGAGTATGAATGCTTCAGCATACCAAGAGATTTTGGAAAACATAACTGTGCATCAGTGCACAAAGCAACACCCATAAAGACATAGATGACAGGTGTGGATGAACTTGACTGTCCTGCACAGATTCCTGACCTTACAGAATATCTTTGGGATGAATTACAGCTTACATTGCGAGCCAACATCGGTGTCCAGGCATTCTTGTCCAACATCATACAACATCATACAATAAATCTACTATAATACTATATTATATAATAAAATGCAATCTTGCATACTTGTATGATTAATTTCAATCTTTATATTTATTGCCATTTTTTTAAGGTTATTACCCAGGTTTCATTCCTTGGATATTAAATTCTCTTCACATACTCACATTTGCAGACTGAAAGTCTGGTGGATGTAAGTTGATCAGTGATAAAAGATTTTAGATACTTGTTCAGTGATTTTCAACTTGCTGATATCTTTTGTTTTTCCCTGCATAAGAGCATTTTGCGTAGGTGAGATTTTTTAAGTAGATATTTTGTGTTTGTCATTTACTGTTAAAGGAAATATTAAAGAATATGTGAATGCTTATTTTATAAAAACAATACAAAGAAAGTTTTTTGGCTAAATACATAATTTCACAGTGGATTTGAGTTGAATGGATGTCATACATATTTAGTAAATACACAGGCTGTTGTTTTCAGTACTGCTGGAGGATGTCATTAGTAAAGTGTACACATCCCTTGTCAAGCCTTTAATATCGCTATGGCTGTCTTTGCTCAGGCTGGCTAA
Source organism: Aspidoras spilotus (assembly GCA_028565295.1). NCBI lineage: Eukaryota > Metazoa > Chordata > Actinopteri > Siluriformes > Callichthyidae > Aspidoras > Aspidoras spilotus. Next base: position 16,155 of record JAOUQV010353317.1, read on the forward strand.
TGTTTGCTTTTGGAGCAATGGGACATGGACGGCTGCTTAGGACTATTATTGGCCTTCACCATATCTCTCTCCTAAACAATAATACAGAGGAAGACAGTAATGAGGGCTTAGCTTTATTACTTACCATCTTATTGCTTGCCTTTATCCACCCAACATGCCACCTCTTGCTTTCTTCTTCTTATCTCATTCAGCATTTTCTACAAAATGCGTCCTTTCTACTTACTGAATTCAGCTCACTTGATAATGCTACTTCTGACCATATTTTACATTTTACAAAGATAGGAACTCAAACTTTAAGGCCCATATGGATCATTTCCACATGAAAATGTAGTATTTAAATGTAATCAGTGTGACCTCTAAAAAAGCTGCAAACTAAAAAAAACATGCAGGTCAATGCAGCTAAAACAAAAGTAATAAAAATACGGAAGACATCCTGGAGATGATGGATTATTGCAGAAGTTTAGAGCAAATGTACCCTTTGAGATATTTGGGATATAGAGTAACAAATGCTGCCTTTCACATTGCCAGTTAAAATGTTCATTATCTGCTTCTCACATGAGATACTGTTTGTGTAATGAGGGGGAAAAAGGAATGAATTAAGTAACATTTAGCATAATATTTACAAACCAAATTCCAAAAAGTTGGGACAAAGAATAAGTTTAAAATTTTATAATTTATTCAGAATATAACATAGATAACATATCAACTGTTAAAGAGAAAAATTAGGTGATATTCAATTCTTGACAACAACAAATCTCAAAAAAAACTTGGGACAAGGCCATGTTTACCAGTCGGAGACATCCCCTTTTCTCTTTACAACAGTCTATAAATGTCTGGGGACTGAGGAGACAACTTGCTCAAGATGAGGTATAGGAATGTTAACGCATTATTCTATAATGTAGAATTCTAGTTGCTCAACTGTCTTACGTCTTTTTTTGTTGTATCTTCTTGTTGTTTTCTAACTGGACTGCATGCTGTCTAGTTCAGTACCCTGACCCCCCATACCATCAGAGATGCAGGCTTCCAAACTGAGCTCTGATAACAACTTGAGTTGTCCTTCTCCTCATTATTTTGAATGACACAGCGTCTCTGATTTCAAAATTTTGATTCGTCTGACCACAGAATAGTTTTGCACTTCTGGATCTTGCTTAGATACAGTTTTTCTTTGTGAGTTTTAGCTGGCAACGAAGGATGGCAAGGTGAATTGTGCTTACAAATATTCCAGCACCCATTTTGTGATTTCCAATACAGAGGCATGCCTGTATGTGATGCAGTTCTGTCTAAGTGCCCGAAGATCACGGGCACCCAGTATGGTTTATTTCCCTTGACCCTTATGCACAGAGATTCTTCCAGATTCTCTGAATCTTTTGATGATATTATCCACTGTTGATGATATGTTCAAAACACTGAAATTTTACACTGTCGATAACTGCTGCTACTCAAAGATGCTCTTTTTATATCCAGTCATGTTAATGACCTATTGCTGATTGGTCCTCCAGCTGTTCCTTTTTTGTACCTTTAACTTTTCCAGCCACTTATTGCCCCATCCCAACTTTTTTGGGGTGCGTTGCTGTCATGAAATTTTAAATGAGCCAATATTTTGCATGAAATTTCAAAATGTCTCACTTTGTTTTTTTTTTGCTGTGATGGCACAGTCGATAGTGCTGTGGCCTCACAGCAAGAGGATCCCGGGTCTGAGCTCCGGGTTGGGCGATGGGAAATTTCTGTGTGAGGTTTTCCTCCAGTATTCCAAAGACATGCATGATAAGTTAATTGGTGTCTCTAAATTGCCCATTAGTGTGTGATTGTGTGTGTGTGTTTGCCCTATGATGGATTGGCGCCCCGTCTATGGTTGTTTCTGCCCTCTGCCTCCATGGCTAAATTGGTCACGTTTGGATGCCAATCTTCATTAATTGCACATTGCACCAGTAAGAGCAGAGTGTAGAGGTACAATTAGCAGGGTAAGAGCACAGTTTTGCTCAAAATATTGCAATGCACACAACATTATGCGACCACTGTGCAAGACTTGTATGTGTTATTCCCAAGACAAATTGACGCTGTATTGGCCACAAAAGGAGGCCCTACACCATACTAATAAATTATTGTGGTCTAATACCATGTGTTTTAGTTTCATTGTCTAACCCCTGTATATATATATATGCTTTAAAAAGTAACATTTTAAACAATATCTTAATGAACACAAACAAAAATAATATTGGCAAGATGAATTTTAACGTAACATCTCTTTATAACTTATAATATAAAAGTGAGGTTTAAAAATGTCTTAAATTACACATTTTTTAGTGTTGAATTAGGGCGCTGAAGAAACTAGTAAACCTCACTACATAAACTACTAAATTTAATATTTTGTATGACCGCCATGATTTTTAATGGCAGCACATAGTCGTCTAGACATGGAACGAACAAGTTGGCGCTATATTACAACATCTTTTTCCATTCGCAGACAATGACTAATTTTAGTGACTGGATGCTGGATAGAGAACTTGTCTCTTCAATAAGTTCTTTTCAATAGATTGGATTCAGATCAGGAGACATACTTGGCAACTGAATCCCTTTTACCCTGTTCTTCTTTAGAAATACAATAGTGGCCTTACTTGTGTGTTTAGGATCATTGTCATGTTGGAAAAGTGCATTACGACCAAGGGTGCTAAGTGATGAAATCTTTTTTTTCAGTATAGAGCAATAAATCTGTAAATTCAAGATGCCATCACTGAAATGCAGCTCCCCGACACCAGAAGCCATGCAGCCCCAAATAAGGACGCTGCCACTACCATTTTTCACTGTAGGCATTATGCATTTTTCTTTGTATTCCTCATATTTGCGGTGATTTATCTTGGTATTATCACTCCAAAGTATAGAATCTCAGTAGCCTTCATCTTTTTCAGCATGGGACCTGGCAAACTCTAGGTGGAATTTTTTGTGCCTGGGCTTTAGAAGTGGCTTCTTTCATGGACGTCATCCATGCATCCCGTTCCTTTGCAGTGTGCACAGTATTGTATAATGGGAAATAGTCCCCCCAGTTTGGCTTTCTACTTTTTTAGATAACTGCAGTGAAATTGTATGCCGATTTTCTTCAACTCCTCTGATCATAAAACGCTCCTGTCAAGGTGTTAAATTCCCTGGATGACCTGGACGTGTCCATCTTTCTTAAATATTTTCATCACTTTTGCTACAGTATTCTGAGTGATAATTAAAGCTTTGCTAAACTTCTTGTATTCTTTGCATTTGTGGTGTAAAGAAATAATTTTCTTTCTCAGGTCTTGTGTCATTTCTCTTTCATGTAGTGCCATTGCTGACAGCATAAAATGGGAGGGCGTTTACACACACTTTTATAGTGAACTCTTTGCTGGACATCTGTGTAATGACTAATTAGACTCATCTGTGATTGTATTCTTGTTAAATTAGACATTTTTTGTCTACAGTTCAGCTTTACTGTAGAGAATTGTAGCGGGGTGTACATTTTTGGAGCACCCTAATTTGAGTAAAACTAAAAAATTGTTTAGGCCAATTTTTTTAGTTTAACCTTACTTTATAAGTTAACAGATGTTATATTAAACTTGTGAAAATTTTGGAAATTGTTTGTGTTACTTTTGAAAGGGGGTGTACTCATTTCCGCTGATCACTGTATACAGTAGTGTGAAAAAGTCTATTTTTTTAGTACTATATTTGTTAAATCTGTTCATTATTACCAACAAAAAAGATGCAAAAAAGTATCTACATTAGTAAAGGACCCAATAAATTCCATAACAGACCACATTTTGGACAAAAAACATAT
>JAOUQV010353336.1:0-10027 GCA_028565295.1 Aspidoras spilotus
CAAAAGGAGGCCCTACACCATACTAATAAATTATTGTGGTCTAAAACCAGGTGTTTCAGTTTCACTGTCTAACCCCTGTAGTTATTCGTGCCAAACAGCCTATGTTATGTTGGTGGGTTAACCTTCAAGAACTGCTCACTTTAGGTCCCTCAACAACATTTCTGTTGGAATAAGGTCAGCGGTTTGACTTGGCCATCCCAAAACCTTATCATTATTATTACTATTCTTCGGTACAACTGTGGCGGCATAGTGGCGCAGTGGATAGTGCTGTTTCCTCACAGCAAGAATATACCAGGTTCAAGCACTGGGTTGGGGCGATTCTGGAAATTTCTGTGTGAAATTTGCATGTTCTCCCGTGTTCGTGCGGTTTTTCTCTGGGTGCTCTGATTTACTCCCACATTCCAAAGACATGCAAGATAGGGTAATTGGTGTCTCTAAATTGCCCAATAGTGTGTGAAAATGCGTTTCATTGTGTGTGCCTTATGATAATTTGCGCTCTGTCTAAGATTGTTCCTGCCCTTGCGCCCAGAGTTGCCGGGTGGGCACTGGCTTTCCGATGACCCTAGAACTAGGATTAAATGGGTATAGAAAATGAATGAATGGTAGAACGACATGCGTGTTTATGGTTGTTGTCTTGCTGCCACACTTGCTTTGTTTTGTGATTCAGCTCACAGATAGATGTCATTAACATATGCTGGTATTCTTTAGAATTAATTGTTCCACCAATGATCACAAACCATCACAGACTCATACGACCACACCATGTATTACAGACAAGATAATGCTTTTATGCAGAATCCTGGAAGGTTTTCTCTTCTCCAAACAGACAATGTTTGACTCACTGTGGCGACCTCTGATAAAAGGCAGAGGCCGAAAGAAGAAGAAGAAGAAGAAGAAGAAGAATTTTCCAATTGCCTTCTGTCTTAATCTTTAACTAATTATAAACAGTGAGCAATATTATTTTTTAAATGATTGAATTGGTCTGATTAGGTTTAGATTATTCAAGTTGAGGTTTTGTCTCAGTGATTTGCGCTGGTGATTTTTGTAACACTGTTGTTCTCCTGTGATTGAAGATCGTAGATTTGATTCTGTATAGACCGCCGCACACACAAATATGGAGGCAAATGCCTATTATTTTCGCGCACACAAAAACTCAAAAGAGCACAGAGTTTTGGGAGAAAATAAACAATATGGAAGACAGAGAAAAACTACAAAACAAAATGGCCGACAGGGAACGTGCAAAGGATATGAAAGGCAAACTAAAAATTGCCGTTGGGACAGTCGGATTTCTGGAAAAGATAAAGACAAACAAAGTATCAAACAAATGGTAATAGCAAGAAAACAGGAAATAACAACAATACGTGATATACGTGGCAAAGACAAGGCTAAACTAATCGAGACTCAGGTGCAACGCGGATAAACCGGAAAGACCATAACCAGTTATGTGACATGAAGCAATCTAAATAGAGATGTTGACCCGCGAGGCACTCTAACTTCTTTTAGCCTTAAATCCGTTTACCAGAGAACAGATTGCTGCTTTCCTAATGAGTCAGAGGTGAAATTAGTTAGAGTGCCTGCGTGAGTAACGTCATTAGGAGCGTCTTTTTGGGGCTGAAAACAAGCAGATACGTGACAATTTTACTCTGTTTTATTTTTTGCTTCATGTTTCTGTTTGTTTTTTCAGTTTTTTGGTTTTATTTTTTATTTCTCCAGTTTACGAAACCTCTTTTGAATGTCATATTGGTTTTATGACAGAGGATTCAGGCTGCTAGAAATTTGACTGGATTTGGCCCGTGGGTTTAAGTGTAAAGGTTGTAATTTTAGCAAAATGGGTTTTCGGTGTGGTCACAGTTGGAGTGATATCAGAGAAATTAAATATGATTGGATAGGATAGTTGTTGCTCCTAGATCAGCTTGAAAGATGTAGGTACAGGAACAAGAGCAACCTGAGCTTGTTAATCAGTTTGTCAATAGATAGGTCAATGCGTGCACACCCACACAATCAGTACTGTTCAAAATTCTTACACACTCTGTTAATTTAGTTCAAAATTTGGTTTTAGATCTTTCAATAAAGGACAACAAAAGTGTTCAGAATAGCCGTGGTGTTCAGAATAATCTCTAAGACACTCACTGAAAGTCAGCTGATAATCACTGTACATTACTGTGGCAAATCAGTGTATCTGAGACACAAAATTCTTATGTTTCTACATTAGACTTAGACTTAGACAACCTTTATTGTCTTCATTCGACTCGCCCAGGATTTACAGAGTAAAGAATCTACAGATACATAGTATCTCAAAAATTGTATTTTATAAAAATATCAATATAAATGAGTTATGAGTTGTTATAGCAGCAGCATTTTGTAAATATATATATACATATATACACATATACATACATATATGTACATAATATACACACACACGGCTATAATTATAGCGTAGATAGTTAGTGCAGATATCCACAGTGTTAGGAGTTTAGCAGTCTGATGGCTTGGGGGAAAAACTCTTATAGAACCTGGTGGTCCTGCACCGCACACTCCTAAGACCGTTTACCAGAAGCAAGCAGGGAAAACAGTTCACAGTGAGGATGTGAGGGGTCACTGATGATGTTGCGCCCAATGATTTTCTCTGCTGTCCTTAGCACTCTCCTCACATTTCTCCAGTCAGAGGCGCTACAGCCACCACACCACACAGAGATGCAGCTCGTCAGAATGCTCTCTATAGTGCTTCTGTGGAAATTTGTGAGGATAGGTGGGGGCAGGTGGACTCTACTTATCCTGCGCAAAAAGTGCAGACGCTGATGTGCCCTCTTAACCAATGACATGGTGTTATCAGACCAGGTGAGGTTGTCTGTGATATTTTACATTGGGTGTAAAATAAAAATCATTTGTTTCCGATTTCCGATTTTCCCAAAAGACCCTATGACCCGGATGTCACATGACCTGTTATGGCCACTAAAATACATAAGAATTCTCAAGATTTTAAATTATGTAATCAGTTTGAGTACTGAGAGTAATTTTTATTTCATTTTTAAACGAATTAACAGTTTATAACATGTTTTCAATAAAAAATAAATCAGTTTATTGCTTTTACTGATAACACTGTGCTTTCAGTGTCAAAATAGGCAATAAGATTCCCCTCGACAACAGGCTGTTGGGTGGCACAGTGGCTAGTTCTGTCACCTCACAGTCCGAAGGACCAGGGTTTGATCTCTGGAAATTTCTGAATGGAACGTTTTCCCCGTGTTCGCACAGGTTTTCCCCAGGTGATCTGGTTTCTTCCTGCACTCCAAAGACATGCGTTTAAGGTTAATTGGTGTCGCTAAAGTGGCCCTTAGTGTGTGATTGCACCAGCTGGACGCATCCTTGTGTGGCAGAAGATAATAAATGAATGAATGAATCTTGACACCAGCCAATGAAAGATATTTTAATTATGGTATGTCATTTCATACTTCTTTGAAGTGATCTTTTGTATGGCAATAAAAACGAACCCACCCATTTTTCTGAAACAGTGTCATTTGAAACAAAGGTCTTTTTTTCCTGGCCCAAACAAAAACATTATAAAGTTTAGTAAACAGTAATAACCTAAATACAAAGGGTGTGTACTTCAGTTAAAATTGGTCCATTGTATAGTTTGTACAGTTTAAGAAGTATACTAATTTTTAAAATTAATTTTCCACAATTGTCTGCCATAATTCTTCTGGACACTTTTGACACAGAAGTCATAAAATATAAATATTTCCAAACACATTTCCATAAACGTCGGCACAGTTTTTATTTTAGGTTTATCTAATTGATGGATATAATACAGTACAATACCTGTTTTATCTACAAAATCACTTACGAGTATTTAAAAGTGTTATTCCTGATAGCAATGTTCACCTCCGTCTTGTCAGTGTGCTGGATGACACTAATGACTACTGTTCAAACTCTCTCCTGCTTTTGTCTTTCATGATCTGGGCCCTTGTCCATAACAATCTTGGTCCATAGTGATTGAAGAGAAATAGTTTTTCATTTTGTGTGTGTCACATCTGCTTTAAATAGTTCACCTTGCTTGCAACATGCTATTAAACCCAACAGCAGCGTTGTGTTCCTCACAATCCAGTTTACTGATTACGCCTAGCATTTTCTTTCTGATTTCCTTCTTTTATTCTCTTGCTAATTAAATGTCTAAACAAGCAGAATGGTGATTAAATCTTACAAAATTACAGAGTGTACATTGCATGCCTCTTTGGAATCTTCATATTTTAAGGGATTTAAAGAACGCACACATGCGAATCAAAAATTTCTACGGATGTTGTGACTATCTTGAATGCTAACATGATCCAGAGTGATATAGTAAATAAATATGCATTAGATATACATGGATTTAGAGACAAATGCAAGTTTATTTAAAAACTACAGATTTCACTCTGCATTTCACTGTGTGATTGCCCATGTCCAAGTTCCCATGCAGCAGCGGACAGTGATTACCTGCCCACCTACCCCCGTTTGCTTCGCTCCATGATGAGGCTCCATCCAGGATGTCAGGTCCAGACATTGGAGCAGGTGGAATCAGATTCTAAAAGTCAAGAAACAAGCAAGGTTCAGATGATATGCTAAAGTGAAATGGTTATTGGTTATGTTCTAAATTTATGAACAGAAAGTTGGTGGTTCAAGCCCAACTACTGCCAAGCTTCCACTGTTGGGTTCGTGAGCAAGGCCCTTAACTATGCTGCAGGGGTGCCTTTATGCAGCTGTCCCTTTGCTCTGACACCAACATACTGGGACATGTGAAGAAATGAGATGCACACACCAATAATATGTGATAAATAAAGGATTAAATTCAATTAAATTCTGAATATGAATCAGTGAAGAGAAAAGTGCAACTGAGAAACTGGGCAAAGCATACACATGGGGCGCGGCTTGGTAACAGGTAAGAAACACTGATATTTGGTGTAGAAGTGGTGTAGAGATCATCTATTTTAACTCAAGGTGCAGGTGAATGCAATTATCCCATCTGTTAGATTGAAGGCGCTCCCCGAAACAGCAGTCTTGGTAGCAAATTCATTTATTCATTTATTATCTTCCAATTAATCCACATGGGGTCATGGACCAGCCAGTGCCCACTATGCAACTCTAAGCACAAGGGTAGAAACAACCCTAGAAATGGTGCCAATCCAACCTAACAATCATACACATTAACACACTAAGAATGTATGCCTTTGGAATGCAGGAGGAATCCAGAGTACCAAGAACACAGTAATAGCATGCAAACTCCACACAGAAATTTACAGAGTCGTAAAACATAGGTCCTTCTTGCTCTTAGGTGACAGTACTACCCACTGCTGCATTCTTTACTGGCATAAAACCAATTTTATAGCATTTTTATAGCATTTTCCTCGCAAATGTGTATGGTTATGCAATGCTAATGTTGCTAATGTTAGTGGATTAGACAGAGACTAATGTAGATGATCTTGATCATAAAAGTCTGCACTCTTTTTATGTTTGCGGCCTTTACAGTTGAAAAATGAGCTCTGCTTATAAAATACTCTATGCTTGTAGACACATGTAGTTAACTAGACCTTTACAGGCATGAGCAAGAGTTGTTAGGTGTATGCCGGGAGCAAGGGAGACATACATAGCAGGCAATTATGTTAGGGTCTTAGGAAAGTATAGGATTTCTAAGACAGCTATTAATGCCCAGGTGGTGTTCCGCAAATAATTTGAGCTTAATAGACAATACGAGAACCTTTTAAGGCAAAACTGGCCTGTTAGTGCGGGACGGTATCCATCCTCCTCAGAAAGGTGCTGCTCTCTTACTTTGCAGAATAGAACATACTCTAAGATCAGATATAGTTAATGTTTAACTGTCCAGACTGAATGTCAGGAAACAGAAGTAGAGAATAAACCAGGGGTGGGCAAACTACGGCCCGCGGGCCACATTCGGCCCGTTGGACTTTAATCTGGCTTTCAGAAGATTTGTAGAGATTGCCCAAATAAATCATAATTAGTGTTGGGAATAACGGCGGAATTACAAAATTCTCTGATATTTAGGAATTTTGTTTCTGTTGTGCACTGAGAAAGCAGGGGTGGTGAGAAAGATGAATATGAGATGACGATTGGATAAGGATACGTCAGGTAGGCGGGTGTTCACGAAGCACACACAGACGAGTCATAGCTACAATAGAAGCATAAGTTGCGTTAGCGAATCGCGCAGCAAATTCAAAGGTAACATAACAATAAATACATATATTTAAAATACATATATTTAATGCAAATTATGTCCAGGAGCAAAAACCTTATCCATGTCAGTTACAAGCAAATCAAATCTCAAGAAGCACCTTGCAGCCCGAACACCTTGGTTTTATTGATTTAAAAGCATTATTTTTTTTAGTTTTTATAGCCAGCTGCAGCCTGTTAGTGCGCAATAAATGTTTTTAAAACATATAGTTTTTATTGTTCATCTACATCAATATATTGTAATTGATAGATGTTTGTCAGGTATTCGGTTCATTTGTATTTATATGTACAGTTGTAGCTATATTTGCATCAGGTTAATTCCAAGTTTTCTGTTTCTAGTGCGCGAATATGTATACATTTATTTGTAATTTAAGTTATTTATGAATGGGTTTCTGAGCATTTCCGGATTTTTTTTGGCTTTTTCACAGCGCATTCACAGGTTTTTTTGTAAGTTTTGTCATGTCTTTATCCTGTTTCTTTGCCATCCCATTATTTACACACACCACTCTATTTATTTTCGGCAAGCACCACTCGCTCACGGGCACACAACTTACCCTTCCTCATGAGCGTGTTACAGGTGTCTCGACTTACTCAACCCAAAGCATGCACTAAAATGTTGTAGATAAGTGTGGTTTTTTAACAGATATTTAGTCAATTTGATTAATTATTAAACATTTTATATTCAAAATTAAATTCACAGATGTATTAAAAGTTCTCATAACAGCAAATTCAACCAAATTGAAGTGATGTATCCAAGATGAGTGATGAACACCTCATATTCTGAGAATTGCCACAACAAACTAACACCAGATTTTGATTCTCCGGCAAAAAAAGTGAAAAAAACTGTTCCCACTAAAAATTAATGTAATTATTAACACTCTAATGTCTTTTTTTGTTTATGTTTGGTATTAAGGCATCTGGAGCTGGCCCGGCCTGCCTGACAAATATTAAAAAGCAATGTGGGCCCTGAGCTAAAAGGTTTTCCCACCCCTGAGCTAAACTGAATGTCTACTGTGAATCATCACATAGGATTCAGCACGTAGACATACTGTTACCTGGGAAACAAATACCTAAAAGCAGAATAAAAAAACAAAAATGTACAAATATAGTTTTCTTTGTTAACCTTATAGACATAAAACTCGCTAAAGGCTCATCTCTTATATCTTAAAAGTGAAAGCATAGCAAACACCTTCGATCATAGGCTATTAAATATTAAATATTACTTCTAATAAAATTTTAACTGATCAGTATTTTAATATACTGTGTCTAACAGAATAAAAATCAAGCTAGTCCTCTTGGATACAGCTACGTACATCAACTTCATCTAACTTGTAGGAGTTATAGAAATAATTTATAATGAAAAAACAAATGACACAAAAAGAAAGAATTCCCTTTGTTTAAGTCTATTTCTATAATTCGAATAATTATTATTTACAGACCACCGGGACAATATTTCTTGGTGAGTTTGCTGGCTCTATTTCTAATCAAATCATTATTTTGGATAATGTGATTATTTTTGGGGATTTTAGTAATCATCATTAAGAAAGCATCTGTATCTGTTTAAAGTACTATAGGAGTCCATCAGAATATTACAGGCCCACTCATAAGGGTGGTTGCACGTTAGTTATTGAAAATATAGTGATATTGCCACAGTGTGAAGCTGTCTCAGACCATTATGTAATCACATTTAAAATATGAATAAAACATAACATACTCATTCTGCTGTATTACAGCATCAGGAGAACAGTCACATCAGAGACTACACGTCATTCTTTTTCAAATAACCTTCCTGAAATAACTTGGATTAGCTCATTGTCTCACTCTATACTCTAGAGAAAGCGGCTTGTTTTAAAAGAAAATAAATTATAGAGAAAAAATTTGCTACTTGGGTAAATTGAAAATACACTCACCCTTAAATAAAAACTCAAAAATTAGAACATACAGTGTGTGAATTCCTGATAAACACTTACAGGTAATGTTTGACCTCTGTCATTGCCAAAAAAGTTATGTTATTGAGTATTGAGTTGAAATTCTGTTATTAACGAAATACTTATTTTCACCATAATGTACAAAGAATTTTTTTTTAAATCATACAATTTGATTTCCTGATTTTTTTTATTTTGTCTTATATAGTTGAAATGTAACCTATGATGGAAATTACAGTTCATTTTTATCTTTCTACATAGGAGAAATAGCACAATCAGTTTCTGACTGAATAATCTTTGGCTTCACTGTACTATACATTAGCAGTGATCAAACTAGTACTTGAAAAACTGACACTGACCCCAGTCAATTTTCCAACTTTAGGCTAATCTCAAACCAAATCTTAAAACTTTTATTTGTAGGATTCCTGAAAGTGTCATAGGCCAGAATTTATGTTTATACTTATACAACATCTCGATCAGTCAGGTTTTAGGTCACATCACAGCCTGGAGACAGCACTGGTAAAAGTGGTTCATGACTAGTGGCATGCGATCAGGGTTATGTAACCTTGCTTGTGTTGTCAGACCTTAGTAACCTTTGATAACATTGAGCATACTATTTTCCTTCATAAAATGGAGAATGTTGTTGGAATTAGGGGAACGGCCCTCTTTGTGGATGGTAGTTCAGTCACTTCCTGTGAAGCACTAAATGATCTTAGTGTTATTATAGACTGCAGCCATTCATTTGGAACTCATGTAGATATGACCAGGACAGCCTTCTTTGATCTCAGAAGCATTTCTTAGCAAGCTAAGAAAGTCATTGACATTTCATGCTACAGAAACACGTTGTTGTCTGGACGTTCCAGCAGGTGTTCCAGTAGCTAATGCAGAATAAGAATTAACAGATATGATAACATCACAGATGTCTTATTTACACTTCATTCGCTTCCCTATATATAATGTAAAGCTCTAAAATATCTCGCTCTATATTATATAATCAAACTATTAATATTTTTTGATCCATCTGGCCTACTTCCATCAAAAGGTGAAGGCTACTTACAGTTTTCTAGAAAAATAAAAGTTACAGCAGGTGGCAAAGATAGATGGATAGATAGATAGATAGATAGATAGATAGATAGATGGATGGATGGATAGATACTTTATTAATCCCCAGTTGGGGGTGTTTGGTAAACTGAGATGGTTGTAACTACACATGCTACTACTGAAAGAATGCTGATCATGACATCTGCTACACCCACCTGATCCACCCTGATGATGAACTTCCTGTGGGGGCTCACATTGTGACGAATTGACCGGGTTCATGCTAGGAACATCCAATGGGCTTACACACTCTCACCACTACACATGCACATTACAGACTCTTTTTAATAATAATAATAAGACTGACTGTTTAATCTGTTATCACCCATTCGAGGATGGGATTTCTTTTTGAGGCTGTTTCTCTCAAGGTTTCTTGCTCTTATCATCTCAGGGAGTTGTTACATGCCACTGTTGCCTACGTTTCCTATTAGGGATTAAAATTAATGTATAACTTATAATATCAAGTTCATGAGTATATCCTGCACTTAATTCTGTTTTGTGACAATGTTTCGTTGTAAATGCTATTTATAAATAGAACTATATTGAATTGAATGAATCTCATATAAGCCAATCTCATCCTGCCAAAGGGTATGAAATGACTGTGGTTGTCTCTATACTTTATATACCAAACTGTGCAAAAGTCTTTTTTTTAAGTATGAGTTGTTTTTTTTAAGAATTCTTAATTATATTAAAAAATGATGCAAATACAAGAGAGTAGTGAGACCAGCCTTGTTGTATGGTTTGGAGACAGTGGCACTGACTAAGAGACAGGAAGCAGAGCT
>JAOUQV010353405.1:0-10025 GCA_028565295.1 Aspidoras spilotus
TCCCAGTAGATCAACAGTTTGTGAAAATACTCAGAACCAGCAGCGTCTGGTACCAACCACCATGCCCACGTTATTCAGAGTCACTTCAATCACATTTCTGACCCGTTCTGATGGTCAGTTTGTTCTTCACTAAGTTGTTATTGACCTCCTCTACATTGATAAATAGACTGAGCTGTGACCACGTGATTGGACGATTAGATATTTGTGTTGGCAAGCAATTGATCACATATATTTGTACCTAATAAAGTGGCCTGTAAGTGCGATAGAACTATTTGGTCACTTTCCAGCGAGTTAATTTTTTCTCCCTCTTCCTCATACTTTAGAGATTGTAATGCAGGTGATTCAAACCATATGAGCTAAAGATTCCCAGAAAGCATCCATCATTGTTTTTTGTCGTCGCTGCGGGGGACGTGTTGTGGATTTAAACTCTGGAAGAATTGGAAGCTCGGAGCGAAATCTGGGATCATTTTATTTTACAGTTATTTAGAACAAAATGACTTTATGTGGACGTTATTGTACCAGAAGATCCTCCAAGTTTTTACTCAACATGCAGGTGGTCAAAAATATTTGCTTGACTAGACTTTATGATGACGCCAGTGACATGGGGCGGTCCAGAGCACAACCGTGCAACTTTTCTCTGGAACCCCACTGTCCGAAACCCCCCTCCACCCCACTCCACTTTAACATTCCATTTTCTACATTCTTTCCTCCTTCTTCTTTAACCGTATGTTCGACTGAACCAACATCGATCCAAGAACCATATGATTATGTACATGGACTGGTCCAGTCTAAAAAACAGGGCTGCTGGTAGTCATTAATTACAGCATAAAGACATCATGGAACAGTCTCTGCAAGGTGGTGAACATCCTTCATAGCTGGTCAGCCTATGCCCTTTGCAGCACCTCTTCCAGTTCTGCAGAACACAACACTGTATGACCTCCAGTCTTAGTACACCTGTGAATCCGTGGTACAGGAAAAGCCCAGACCTCCAGCTGTTGCTGAAACACTGGCACCACACGTCCGGGCTCCAACTATCCATTTACACACAGCGGGTATATGTTGCATTCTGCTGTATACGAGAGATAATTGTGACATAACCACCATTATCAGTGATCGTATGCCACCTGTTCCTGATTTACTGATCATTCAGTGTATGTTAACCTCACAGACATTATTCGGGCTGAGCTGGATTATTTTACTCCACCACGACCCACCACCTCCCCACAACTCCCCAAGGGAAATACTTTTCTTCATTTAACCCAGCCTTAGTGGATGCATTTATGGGATTAGATGCCTTGCTCATGGGCAAGGGTTCGAAGATCAAACCAGTGAACATTCAGTCTCGGAACCTGCTTGGCTGACCTTCAGGCCATGTCTGCCCCCATATATCATGAGGTCATAAAATGCCAAGTGCCATGAGTGCCAGGTATATAAAATTTCAGAAGAGATTCCTTTGTTGCATGCAGTTTCTGGACTACCATCTACGAGATGATGATGATGATGAACTTGTGAAAGGAGCCAGTCTTGGTGATTTCATGGTAAGTGACTGGTTGCCAAGGCTGCAGGTATTTAACACAGTTCAGACAATAACCGCTCAGACATCAAGCAACACGGTTGTGTTTATAATCTGGTTGTAGGATTGGCAACCTCAGACCCTTCTGCCATGATGAAGACCAAATGTAATAAAAACAGCAGTTCTTTGAAAGGTAGACTGGTCCTTCATAATCCAGCCCATGTTGTGACGTCCTGTTCTTGGTCTTCTACATTATCTGAGTTCCTCCTTGAATCTTGTCATGCGAGAGCTTCATCACTTGACCGTAGTAATGTAACTTATGGGATTTGTTGTGGTTCTGGAACAACTTTTCTGTTCTGGCCATTTTGTAGACTCACTCAGTGGTCAACATCTTAATCGATGAGCTCCTCAACCACGCCCAGAGGAACTTGAAAAACCCTGAATACGTCTTTCTTCTTCTTTCTTTAGTGTCCATGCCATACATCCATATGTGGCTACTGACCAGACCAAGACTTTCATCAGCCGTAGCTTGCTGTTGGTGCTAACTGATTTGTTTTTTTCCTCCAGGACCATTGCCACTCTTGATTTCACTTCACCGGCACAACCCGCAGCATATGTTACTATACATCCCAAATATGTGAAAGGGTTCCACTAGCTCCTGACTTTTGACTTCCACCATCTGGAAAAAACACCCTGTCCTTATAAGTCAGGCACGTGTTAATCATCATAATGCCAAGAGGATCCATATGCAATTCATGTGTTCTTACGAGGTCAGGTATTCAGAAGAAGGCAAACAGCACTGTTTTCTACTTCTACTCTATGAAACGATGCCCGATCTGTTCTGGTTGGATGAGAAAGCGTGTAGTAGGTTTCATCTTCCTGGTTTGGTCGCATCCTGGTGCTATGGATCCAGCAAGAGGCGACGTTGCTAATCAGTAAATACAAATACGTTATTATTGATTAATAAGTGGACGCCGTATCTGCTTCCTGTTTCTGTTTTCTTACTTTCCTTTAACAGCTATCAATATGGCCACGTTTAATCAGGGGTCAAAGTTTGAAAGCATGAGCCTTCTTACCAACTGTCCTTACGCAGCGGGGGGTTCAGACTTGTTGACGGCGCTGGCTCAGATGCACGTGCTGATTGCGCCGGAGGAAAAGCAGATGGCTAGACACCTTTTCTAGTTCCCTAGAAAAAGTGACAGTTGGAAGAAGTCATTTGACTGCATCCAGTAACTCAACCCAGCTTTGGATACTTTAGACGTTTGTAAACACATGACTTGGGAAGGTCGCCCTGTGGCGCGTGTTTATCTCAGGATGGAACACTGAACGGAGCTCCAAGCCAGCGAGCCGGGGCATGAGCCAATCGTAGTGTTTGTGTTTAAGTGGGTTTGAGTAAACCCATAAACGCGTGCATGGGCCGACTCGAGCGTGGGTGAGCCGACACTCCAGAACCCCGGTTTGTCACACGCTCTATTTGCTTTGCACATACCTGACATTGTAAGGTAAATAAAGCGCCTCACGGGTTCGAGCTGCACGTGTTGCTGTTTGTTGTCTAGTCTAGATAATGTATCAATGTCACCATGGCTTAGTAGCTTCCTGGAAATTTACAACCCTTCCGTTAGCTGTTTTTCGTCTCTCTTGCTCTGTATTTTGTCAAGAATCAGTCTGCACTTCAAAGAAAAGGCGTCTTTAAGACATTTTTATTGTCGTCCAAATAAATGGTTCAAGCTTTAGAGCGTTTGTCCTGCAATTTCAAAGCGTTCTTATTTAACTTCACCGGAGGTCTCTTCCTGAGAATAATCAGGATTTGTTTTCACTCCAAGACAATATTTGGTTCCAGTAAAAAGTCTGGGGATCATAAACAAACCAAAGAAGCTCTTGGACTGAAGAGAGGAGAAGAGAAGAGAGGAGGAGAAGAGAGGAGGAGAGGAGAGGAGGAGAGGAGAGGAGGGGATGTTTTCAAGAAGAGCTTAGAACAAAATGTGCCTGAGGTGTCCGATTACAAGCATGTTTATCACCAACCTGGTGCTCATTGGCCCAATCTGTGGCGGAAGGAATCCCGCCCAGTATATTCCAGCCAATCAGGCTGCACCGGGGCATTCTTGGGTCGGTTGTGGAGGGGGTAGTCCCATTGGGGTTATGTGTTAGTGTGTGTTGAACAAGCTCAATAGTGTGCAGTTCCAGGAAGTGCCTCCACGTTGCTGTGAATTCCTCTGATTACTCACAATAGCATATTTTCGAAGGTGGCCAGTCGCAGAGGGAAGGCCGAGTCACTGACCGCTTCGTCAACCAGAGCTCGTAGTAGAGCCTGCTTGTTTATATGGACCTCTTTAGGAGCATGTGGTCCTGCTCTGTTCTCGGGTTACACACGCAAGTCCAAACAAGCCTGACTGTTCACAGCACTCGAACCCTTCTGTTTAACCCTTCGAATATCAGTCAGTTCAGATTGTCTGCAGCTCTGTCGCATCTGACACTGCTTTGTGTAGTCCATGCTTCAGCATGTCATGATTTTGTCTCCAGTCCTGGAACGAAAACTTAATGCACATGTATCCAGTGCTATAGTGGATGTGATGTGATGTGATAAAGGTACAAAAATAACACTGTTCCGGGACGTTCCACAATGACCAGTTCAACTGAGTGTTAAAGGAATATTCGTGGTCTACTCCGTTCCAAACCTCATTAGAGAACTGTCTCCAAGATTGCAAAGAATTGACACCACATCTGTACTCCGTGATGTCATGACACGTTTCAGGAGAAATCTCAGTATGTTAAAGCCCAGGGGTGAAAACCGCAGCGGGACGGTGGTGTACTACTCTGATGGACAAAGTCACATGGGTTCTGGAGTACTTTGGGAAATGGTTGCTATTTAACCCGGTCCTCTATTGTATGCAGAAATGTAACTGACAAACCTCTTTATTAATAATTTCAGAAATTCCTGTGTTTGAACTTCGGAAACTCAGACAATTCCAGGTTGCAGATTGTTTCTGGAAAAGTACGGACAAAGACGCAAAAGATCTCGGAGACCGTAAAGAAAAACAGTATCGGTGATGTCATTCCTCCAGCTGTTCCGGTTTCCTGCCACAGGCCAACGACAGGAATGCTAGATGAATGGGAGATTCCGATTTGTCCATGATTTGTGTACTGTTGTTCAAATGGCGACTGAAGCTTGGAAGTTTAACGATAAACAACAACAATAAACTGTGATGTCATGGGGTTCGCCGGTGACCTCAGCGAAGGTGACCTGTATTTGTGACGTTACCATCGTCATCTTCATATTTTTCAAGAGGTAGTTGATGCTGTCCAGACTGACGCACTCCATGTCTGTTTCAGCAGGACGATGTCATTCTGCATGAGTTACAACAGCGTGGCTTCATAGACGTAGAGTGTGTTCATTATGTACTTGACCGTGCTGCCTGCAGTCCAGATCTAAAAAAAAATAAAAAATCACGTCTGAACCATTTATTTTAGTTTAAAACGTATAAATAAATAAAGGAAATAAAACCCCAGTGGTTTGTTGTCGGTGTGTTTTTCTAAATGAATTTTTAAAATGGCGGCACAGTGGATAGCACGTGGCCTCACAGCGAGAAGATCCTGGGTTCGAGCCTCATGTGGGGCGACTCTGGAAAATGTCTGTGTGGAGTTTGCATGTTCTTACCGTGTCTGCACGGGTTTTCTCTGGTTTCCTCCTACATTCGAAAGACATGCACGATGGGTTAATTGGCGTCTCTTAATTGCCAGGTAGTGTGTGAATGTGTGTGTGATTTGTGTGTGTGCACCCTATGATGGATGGGCAGCCTGTCTAGGGTTTCTCCTGCCCTTGCACTCAGCGTTGCCGGGTGGGCACCGGCTTCCCCGTGACACTAAAACTAGGATTAAACGAGTATGAATTTATATGGCTCTTTATACAAGTTAAAGCTGGACGGAGACAGTGACGAGGAAACCTCCCTCGAGGAAGAAACCTTGAGAGGAACCAGACTCAGAAGTAAAACCCGTCCTCATTTGCATGATAACAGAGTCTGTAGAAAGTGTGTGTGAAGTTGTGAGAATATGCAAAATAACAGTGACACCTTAATTACATGTGCCTTACGTAAAACTACCCAAATCCTAGCATCCTGGGGCACTTTGAAGCGTGGTGGTGGTGGTAGCACCGTGTCTTGGGGTTGAAATGAATATAGTTACATTCAGGGCATATCCCAGAATAAAGTATGTTCCAGTCCACAACATTTGAGACTGTGCTGGAGATTCGAGCTTTATTTTATTCAGGCATCTTCTTACTCTCTGCTTTTCCTCTTGGCAGGTGTTGTTTGCTGGTGCAGGACGTGTACGGTATGTTCAGTGAAGTGGACACGCCCTGGACTTCAGAGGAGGAGTTGAAGGCGGTCACGGAGCGGCTGCAGGGAAAACTGTGTCGGCTGCAGGGACTGAAGGTCACCCAGCGTCTCACTCGAGAGAGGTGACCATCTGGTTTAAATTCAAAAACATAATACCACTCTATCAGCCATAAATATATGGACACTTTACACCCATGTCTGGAATGCGATGAAATCATGGCATGTGATGGTCGGAGTAGAAAAGCTAGAAGAGCCCTGACGTCACGTGAAACCGAGCATCCTCGACATCCCAAAATTAGTGCCAGACCTCATCGGTCCCCCTGTAGCTAAATAAAGACATGCTATAAGATCTAGTGCACTTGCCTTCCCAGAAGAGTGGAGCTCATTATAACAGCCAGGCAGGGTTGGGGGGGGGGTCAGTCTGGAAAGAGCGAGACACACACGTGGGCCACAAACAGAAATTTGGGATATTTCTATTTACTGATGATATATTTTAGATTTATCTCTAAACTGGACAAGACAGACGTTTCTTTTAACATTGCTCTTATTGGACAAAGAACACGCCGCCATGTTGGATTTCAGTCATGAAATTGTCCCCATGATGGAGTGAGTGTCTGTTGGTTGGAGCATTTTCTGGATACTCTTCTAATTTGCAACTACTCTTTTGGGAGTTCATTCATTTATGTATTTATTTTCGTAACCGGCGTAATCCTTGTTTTAGGGTCAACAGGGTAGCCGGGGCCCACCCAGCAACTCTGGGCACGAGGGCAGAAACAACCCTAGACAAGGTGCCTTTCCGTTATAGGGAACACACACACAATAACATGAATCACACACTAACAGGCAATTTAGAGACACCAGTTAATCTATCATGCATGTCCTTGAAATGCGGGAGGAAACCGGAGTACCCGGAGAAAACCTGCACGAACACGGGGTAAACATGCAAACTCCACACAAATTTTCTGAGTCGCCCCACCTGGGGCGCGAACCCAAGATCTTGCTGTGAGGACACCGTGTCGATGACCGAGTCCCGACTGTGGACGACACTTGATTGAAGGCAGAGCTGAAATTTCCCGATGGACAATGATCATGGCATCGTTCAATTTCTATAGCTATAGACAGTGGTGAGGAAGAAACCTTGAGAGAAACCTGACTTACAAATCAAGTGACTCAGAAGTCTGTGTATAAAATGAATCCAGGGCTGGTCAGGAGATGTGGGAGCGGGTGTCGGAGGTCAGGATCGGCTCCCTCTCTGGGAGAAAAGACAAATAGCTCACCATGTCGATGGTTGATTATTTTCTTCTCGCAGAAAATACACCAGACATTAGCGAGCACAAGTCGGTGTATTTCTAGTGCCAGTCCCAAGCCCGGGTAAAGGGTGAGGGTTGTGGCAGGAAGGGCATCCGCGTAAAACATTTGCCAAAGCAGCGATGCGATTTTTGCAGCAATGATTGACCCGCCGGGGCGACCCCTGATGAAGGGAGAGGTTGAAAGAAGAAGAATAAAATGCACCAAAGTAGTAGGTTTTATTTGTGCTTGTAATCTATCGTCTTTCACGTGTGTTGCTCCTAACCTCTTCCAGCAGTGCCGCGTCAAGCCGGACCGGAAGAAGCAGTCGAGCAGGTCATGTACGAGCTAGCTGTGGGTTAAAAGGCAGCCGAACCGGTTCTAGACAATACGTCCATGCTTTTCAGCGCACGTAACCGTGGACCACTGGAGAGTCTCGGCGAGACCATGATCCCAGCAGCATGAATAACAGTACAGGAAGTGAACTCGACACTCGACACCCGTCACTCGTGCTAATGACCCATGCTGGTGTTTTGGATTGGTCGGTTGTGACTACACGGGCAGAGATATGATCGTCATTGGGACGAGTGTTTCTCTTACGTTTGTGTCTTGTGCGAGAGAGAGAGAAAAAAAAACAACACAAGCCTGTACTTGCAGGTTTGATGGATCCCACGCTCACGGCTTGTTTTCCTGCAGTGCATTTTGGCCGATTATCAAATGAAGAAAAAAAAAGAAAGAAGGAAAGAAAACACGCTAATGCCGTTGTTTTGCACCCTGAATTCTTCACAAGCAATCTGGCAGGTTCACGCTCCCATGCTCAAAAATGTCCAAGCATTCCCTCTAAAGAGTCTGTAATATAAACATAAATAAAGAAGATCCTCCTCTGAACAATCTCTCCTTCTTTATTCTCTCTCTTTCTCTTTTTTTTTTCTCTCCAGATGTACGCAGCTCTTCAGTTTGATTGACAGCCTGTGGCCTCCTGCGGTTCCTCTGCGGGTTCCTGGGGAAGGCTCCTGCTACCAGACATCACATGTAGGTGCATCCTAGTAGCAAAATGTCTGACATTGTACAAACTGTAGGTCAGATCGGTCAGGACATTCTGGCACTGCGTGATCACTAAATTAGAAACACCTGGGGGGGGACATATCGACATCCAAGTAGCAAGGTGCACTGAAAGAGCTGCTGCAGCTGCAGATCCTGTTATGCTGTAATTAGTTGAAAATGCGGGCCGACTCGTTATGAGCCGGGTGTTCCTAATTTAGTGGTAGTTTAACCGTGAGAGAGTGACTGAGAGAAGTTTGTTGAGTCTCAAGTGTCCGAGGTTTAAAAAATAAATGCAGGAAATAGTTATTTTGAAGACTAGCTGGCGATGATGGAGGAAGCAAGAGGTTTGGAGCCCGTGTTTTTGGGATGTAGAGTAACAAGAATGACATCGGTCAAGGTTGTGATGGTCAAATTAACAACCATATGAACATTCTAATCAATTAGCACCAACACCAAGCTACGACTGATGAAATCCTTGATCTGACCAGTAGCCACATACAGATGTGAAGTCCAGACACTGGAGCAACATGTATTCAGGCTTTTGAGCACAAGTTCCTCGTGGATGAAGATAATGACCATTGAGCCAGAAGAAAAGATGAACAGAGCAGAAATGGAGTTCCTGAACCACATCGAATCCCACAAGATACGTTCCTACCGTCATGTGATGAGGCTCCCGGAAGGTGTTGAGAACAGAAAATGACCTGGATGGACATCATGGACTGGATTATCAGGGGACAGACTGCTACAAGTAACACAAGACGGAGAGCATTGGAGAAAGCTGACTCATCTCAATGATGGCATATGAAATGACCAGTCAAGAGTTCATGGAACTTTGTCATTGTCTTTGTTGTTCTCCATGTCTACAGCTATTTCTTGCTCTCTCTCGCTCTCTCTCTCGCTCTCTCTTTCTCTCGCTCTCTCTCTCTCTTCAGTTTTGTTTGATTGTTGTGTTTCTCATAGGTTAAAGCGGCAGCTCCGAGTTTTTGTTACAGACTGGCAGGACAGTGGGATGGCATCTACCCTAAAAGCGACTCGCCATTGTACCGCCCGCCTGTATTCCAGACCCTCAGAGAGATTCTACAGGTTTCTTACACATCACTTAATAATCATCATTTCTTGTCCGGAAGCATCTTTTATATTCGCACGGATGAAAATTGGCGCCGTGTCGCCATAGCAAGAAGGACCCAGGTTCCAAGCCAAAGTTCTGTGCGGTGTTTACATGTTTTCTCAGGGTGCTCCGGTTTCCTCCCACATTACAAAGTCATGCACGATATGCTAATTGTTTTCTCTAAAGTAGACCTTTAGCGTGTGATTGTGTGTGCGCGCGCTCCATATGATGGTGTGGTGCCCTTTCCAGGCTTGATCTTGCCCTTACACCCACGGTTGCTGGGTGAACGGACCCGTGTGGATTAAATGGAGGATAATTTTATTTATTTTATCGATCCCCGTAGAGCACTGCGCTGCCCCCATTGAGCAGTTGGGGGATGTTGGGTGCCTTTCTCAACGGCACTTCATCCATGACCTGCCTAGAGTGTTGATCGAACCGGCAGTCTCTCGGTCCCCAGCCCCTCTACTCGATCCATTTAGCCACGACTGACCCCAATAGAGACATAATGGATGAAATGATGACAAACTGCACATTTTTCATTTCAAATAGTCATTTTTTTTCCTTTTTTGTCCAAATTTCTGCAAATCCAGTTATTCTGCAGGTTTGTTGTTAATCTTGAGAACATTTAACTTCCTGCGTCGGATTCTCACGTGTTTCCAAGAGATTTTTTGTGTGTGTGTGTGTGTGTGTGTGTGTGTGTGTGTGTGTGTGTGTGTGTGTGTGTGTGTGTGTGTGTGTGTGT
>JAOUQV010353431.1:0-10023 GCA_028565295.1 Aspidoras spilotus
GTATTCCTCACTATTATAAGGTGCGTCTGGTATTAATAAAATAATTATTGTATGCACTTTAACTTAAACTGCACTTAAACAAACAATACTTTATAGTGCAGAAAGCCTTTTTCCTGAATGTAGCATAATATTTAACATTACCTGAATGAGCAGAGAATCTTAAACTTTATTATAATATTCCTGGATGACCCAGTATTATTGATGATGATGATGATGATGATGATTTCTGAACTTATGACTCCTCTGTTATTACCAGAGAGACCGGTGTCAAGGTGAAATAGATGTGCTTAATTAATTCTGAAAGACCTAATGGCTTCCAAGAGTCTAAAAATATTAAAGGTCATTAATTTCCCTCTTCTCTCAGTACTTGTTTGTAATAGTGAGGTCAGTTTAAGTGAAGGTGTATCCGAGACTCTCTTGGGGACATTGTCTTATTTACAGATGGTATGTTATTTTTACATATAAGGGTGCATGATATTGAAGGCAAAATTATAAGCTTAAATCCCCCACACCCCACCCTTGGGTTAAACTGCTCTTCATTAACCTAATGCTAATTATTAACTGTTGTTACTGTAGCACAGGTACAGCAGACTCCTGAGGACGTTTGTAGGTCAGTGCCCATGAGCAAAAGTAACATTTTTACCCATTGCCTTAAATCTGTGTAATTCACCGACCAAGCTGGCTAACTGCCAAACAAAAGCGAAAGATGGGATAACAGTTACCCCTCCACTGCCCCCCCGTCTCTTTAATGAATATTTAACATTGAGGATTTTACTTGATGGCGTAATTAGGAGAATTGAATGTGACCGAGAAGACGATGGGATTTTGAAGGTGATGGGAAAGCACGACAGTGTTTGTGTCTTTTCATTTATATCTGTAGCAGAGGAGATTTGTGGCCTGTCAGCATGTCTCTTCTCTTAGTCAACGTGAACATACTGAACACTGACTGATCATTTGAATAGGAACACCTGGCTAGTAACAATTGGGCACAAATTTGTATTATTTACAGCACAAAAGTGTCGGGATACAGACTACAAAATAATGCAAACAACCTGCATTAGCAAGTTTATCCATAATCCTCACTACTTTGACACTCGCCTCTCAACCATGTGATCAGTTGTATTGTGACTGTCTGCCTGCTGGAGAATTTTTGATGGTTTCATCAGCCTTGGCGTGGTACGTATAGTGTAGCTTTTGCAGGAACACACATGCCGTTCCACATGTGCTAACTAATGTATCTGTCGGTAGCCAGTCATTCACAACCCTGTTCATCCATAGCTGGTTAATTTTGGCTTCTGCTGTGCAGTGATGGGTCAATGCCTTGTATCATGGCAAAGTGTAATATAACAATTAAATAGAGGCTCTTTTATCAGTAATCAGTAACCTTTTATAGTCTTCTTAAACCATAACTCTCAAAATTAGCACCTGTGAATTTTCCACGAGGGCATGTTTGTGTTTTAACACTAATCAAGTGTGTCGTTGATGCCAAAAAAGTTCTTAGACCTGAATCTAAAATAAAGCCCAAGCATATAACTTTCAAGCCGAGTGTGATTTCCTGCCACGGATGCTTCTGTGCTGAAAAACATTCATTCTACTGGGATGACAACAAAATGTTTACCTGATTATATTACTGGTTCCATCATTATGTTCAAATTTCACAACTCTTCTGTAAACTTTGCTTTCATATCACGCCGTGTCTTATACTGCCATTGTCTCACGATGGTTGGCTGCATGGGTTTAACAGCTGTCTCCAGTGACTTCTGTTTTGTATTACTTGTACAAACCAAAATCTAAAAAAGTTGGGACAAAGTACAAATAAATGTAAATAAGAACGAATGCAATGACGTGGAATTCCAACATTTTATTCAGAATAGAACATGGATGACGTATCAAATGTTTGAGGAAAAATTAGGTGACTTTTAAAATTTTGTGAGAATATTTACAAGGCAATGTTTACTGAGACATCCCCTTTTCTCTTTACAACAGGAGGAGACAAGTTGCTCAAGTTGAGGGTTAGGAATGTTAACCCATTCTTGTATAATGCAGGATTCTAGTTGCTCAACTTGAAGCTTTTTTGTCAGATCTTCCATTTTATGATGCATCAAATGTTTTCTAAGTGTGAAAGTTTAGTACCCGGACCGTTCTTCTGCGCATCCATGAAGCTGTAATTGATGCAGCATGTGGTTTGGCATTGTTATGTTGGAAAATGCAAGGTCTTCCGTGAAAGAGATGTCATCTGAATGGAAGCATATGTTGTTCTAGAACCCGGATATACCTTTCACCATTAAGAATGTCCTTCAACATGCGCTAATTCAACCACATTAGAGATGCAAGCTTCTGAACTGAGCGCTGATAACAACTTGGGTCGTCCTTCTGCTCTTTAGTCCTAATGACATGACGTCCCTGATTTTTCTACTTCACATTTTGATTTGTCTGACCACAGAACAGTTTTGCCACAGTCTATTTTAAATGAGCTTTGGCCCAGAGAAGACCTATGAGCTTTGGATCATTTGATACTGCTTTTTCTTTGAATTATAGAGTTTTAGCTGGCAATGGCGGTGGCACGGTGATGTTTGCCTGTATGTGATGCAGTGCTGTCTACGGGCCAGATGATCGCAGGCACCCAGATGCTCTTTTTATACCCAGTCATGTTAATTACCTATTTCCAGTTGAACTAATGAGTTGTAATCTGGTTCTTTTTTAACTTCTATTCTAACTTTTGAGATGTGTTGCTGTCACAAAATTTTCAAATGAGCCAATATTTGGCATGAAATTTCAAAATGTCTAATTTTTTACTTTTGATATGTTTGTGTACTATTGTGAAAATAATATCAGTTTTTTTGAGATTCGTAAATTATTGCGTTCCGTTTTTATTTACAATTTGTACTTTGTCCCAAATTTTTTGGAATCGGGTTTGTAATAGTCTGGCTCTGATAATCCAGCCCACATTGCCCCACAGCCCACAGCTAAAGCGCTTTATAAATACATTTGAATTGAGCATTGTAATGTTGTTCATCCAGGTTATTCTGTCTTCCATGTCACCTGACTCCCTCCAAAGGTCCTGTCATTAGTTACTTCAATGCAGTCATAGTAATGTGAGGGATTTGATGTGGTTCAGTAACTCATTCTCTTCTGGCCATCTTTTTCCATGACATCTTTTTTCATGACATCCAGAGGCACTTGTTTTCAAAAGCCAAGTTATGCTCCTTTTTTAGTGTCAAGTCTTCACATACACATGTGGCTACTGGCCAGACCAAGGCCTTTATCAATCACAGCAATCACTAATTTGTTGCTCTCATATCTTTGTCAATTTCACCATCACCACCATGCCACTTACCATTATTGACTTCACTTTACTAGCACAATCTGCAGCATTTTTTTTACACTTAATCCCAAATATCCACTTGCTCCAAATTTCTATCTTGCACTATGATGTCCACTATATATTCGGTGTTGGTCATTACTTTTATTTTAGCTGCATTGTTCAGCATTTTATATTCAATTGCAGCATTCTCAATAGGAGACACCAGTTCCTGTAGTTCTTCTTGTGATGTGTCCAATAAGACAATGTCATCAGCATATATGAGATTGTTAATGATTCTTACACCAATCCTGAATCTTCCCATCACTTGTTCTCATAGGATGTTGAAACTTGCTGATGTTTAATTGGCTGTACTTAATGTTACACACTGACTGCAAAGTTTCTGAGCAGTTGGACCAGGTTTCAGGGGGAAACCTATGTCAAGAATGGTTATCCATGCTGTATCATGTAGACTGCCTTTGTAAAATTGATAAAACAAAAAATACAGTACCTGGTTTCTTTCGCCGTTTGTGATCTAATACCTCGTGCTTTTCTTGGTCTAATTCCATCTTTTTCTTAGGCATTCTCTACTTTTAAACATGCTCTGCATTCAAAATCATGCATAACAGGATCTTGCCAGCATGTGAGACCAGTGTGATGATCCTGTAGTTGCTGATTGGTGCAAGTCTCCTTTGTTAGGCAGTAAAGTGAAAACTGACTGGGTATACAGCACCCTCCATAATTATTGGCACCCCTGGATTAGAAGAGTTCTGAGAGTACTTTGTACAACCTCCTTTTGCCAGCAAGACATGACTTAATTTCTTCCTATAACTCTTTATAAGATGAGAAAATACAGAAAAAGCGTTCCTCTTTGCATGACCTCTCTAAATTGTCCTGGGTCTTCTCCTATGCGCTCTCCTTAGGCTTACCGCAGAGGTTTTCTATTTGGTTGAGGTCTGGAGACTGAGATGGCCATGAGAGGTGCTTACATGTTTAGGGTCATTATCTTGCTGAAAGACCCAGTGATTCATTTGTAGCTTTTGGGCAGAGGCCACCAGATTCTGATTCAAAATGTCTTAATATTTCATGGTCCAATGTATCTTTACATGGTTCCCAGGCCCACATCATCACCATTACTCCCCCATACTTAACGGTGGGCATGAGGTGTCTTCCTGCATACTCATCCTTGGTGTTAGGCCAGACCTGCTTTGAGTGTTTGTTGCCTATATAAAGCTCTTTCTCGGACCCATCTGACCGAAGCACATGGTCCCAGTTAAAATCCCTGTAGCGCTTGGCAATCTTCACCTGTTTACGCTTAATAAAATGACTTGTAGGCATGTCAATGGCACCCAATGGTTTTTGGGAGACCTCATAACCACAAGATGCTACTATTTGATTAGATTCTTTTAAAGTGAGCTTTGGAGAACTTTTGCTTCTCAACATCTTTCTTACTGTGCGTGGTGGCAAGATAACGCTTGCGTCTTCTTTCAGGCTTGTTTGTCGTTGTTCCAGATGTTTCGAACTTTTTTTTGATGATTGCTCTGACTGTAGATTAGGGCATCTGCAGGTGAGTGGCTATTTTCTTGTAGACATTGCCTGATTTATGAAGGTCGACCCTTGAATAGTGTCTTTGTCTTTCCCATGTTTGAGTGGGTAAGAGAAATAGGTCTCTGTGTTACCCCAGGGAAACAGGAAGTGATGAATTACTAATTAAAAGTTCCTAGATACTTCAATCCACTGTATAAACTGCAGAAATAATGCATATAGTTTTAAATACATGTATTTCCATGAAATTAAGGGTGCCACAAATTGTGGAACAGGTTGTTTACGAGTAAGATTATGCTTCTGCAATTAAATTATTTATTTTATCACATTTTAACTATGGGTGCCAATAATTATGAAGGGTGCAGTGTATATCTGGCCAGATTCCCTTTTCCCACATTGCTATACATACAAGTTCTCTTTGGGGAAGATGAGGGAGAGGTCTGTAATTTTCATCATAGGTACGCTTCAACCATGAGAGAGAACATCCAGCAAATCACATTGTAGCATTTTTAAAGAATGTATTTGTAAATTCTGGTTGAAAATAAGTATTTAATCATTAACAAACAAGCAGGATTTCTAGCTCTCACAGACCTGTGATGACTTCTTCAAAAATCTCTTCTCTCCTCCACTTGTAACCTGTATTAATGACGCCTGTTTGACCTTGTTATCTGTATAAAAGACATCTGTCCACATCCTCAAACAGTCAGACTCCAAACTCGACCATGGCTAAGAACAAAGACCTAGGGCACCAGGAAAATAACTGTAACCAGGCTGGAAAGAGTGAATCTACAATAAGGAAGCAGGTTGGTGTGAATAAAGCAGAAGAAAATGGAAGACATACAAGATTTATAATCTCACTCGCTCTTGAGCCCCATGCAACATCTCACACCGTGGGGTAAAAATGATCATGAGAATCCAGAGGGATCTGATGAATGACCTGCAGAGAGTTGTGACTAAAGTAAAAAGGCTACCATCAGTAAAAAACTGTCAAAGAACATATGGATGATCCAGAAGAGGATTGGGAGAATATCATATGGTCGAATAAAACCAAATTAAAATTTTAAGTTTGGGGGAAGAATTGCATCCCAAGAACACCATAACTATTATGAAGCATGAGAACGGAAATGTTATGCTTTTGGGATTTTTTTTTTTTTTTGGGAACGGGACAAATTTGTTAAGGGAAGAATGAACAAAGCCTTGTATCATGAAATTTTAGGCCAAAACTTCTTTCTATCAGTGAGAGCATTGAAGATGGTTAGGTTAGGTCTTCCAGCATGACAAAGATCCCAAACACAACACTCGGGCAACGAAAGAGTGGATCTGTCAAAAGCATTTCAACGTCCTGGAGTGACCTAGTCAGGCTTTGTGGAGGGAGTTGAATGTCCGTGTTGCCCAGCGACAGCCCCAAAACATCAATGCTCGAGAGGAGATCTGCATAGTGGAATGGGCCAAAATACCAGCTAGTCTGTGTGCAAACCTCGTGAAGACTTGCAGGAAACATTTGACCTCTGTCATTGCCAACAGAGTATTGATTTGAAATTTTATTATTGACCATATGCCTTTTAAAATTACTGACCTCTCAACTTTTAGTAGAACTAGCACAATCAGTAGCTGACTATAAACTTTTTTGTCTGTACTTTACCTTATGGTGCTTCTCCTGGAGGAGTCATTTCTCCTCCAAACCTGAGCAGAACAGCTGCTATGCCATCTGGACCCAGGTGCCTTTCTAGCATGGCTTGCTTGATCTCTTCCTTCACTGGCAGTGGATCATTTTCTTGAACATCAGTTACTGTGCATTTTCTTCCAGCTCAGTGCACAAGGAATCTATCACCACTTGCTTATCTCTTCTGAGCATTTTCTCTACTTCACCGTGAAGCCTCACATTTCTTCATCCACTCAAACGTTTCTGCAGTTCTTGTTGTTTGCTTCAGTTTTTCTGTGTTGTCCCCTTAGCAGCTATTAGCATTCCATCCTTCATTTGCTGCCACAGTTTAGCTGGTGTGTGTTGTTCCTCACATCTCTCCAGTGCTTTGAATCTGTTGCCAACTACTTCTTGGTGTTGCTGCTTGAAATGGTCAGTTCTGAGCTTTACAAAGTCCAGTTTAATTGGCTACTTTTGGTTTTTCCTGTTGAAGCTCTTCTATTATTGTCACATCTGAGTCACAGTCTGCACGGAGGAATGTGTGTTCATTATCGATTGACTGTTTCCACTGCTTCTTGATCTGGATGTAGTCTATTTGTGCTCTGGTCTCCTGGTTCGGGCTTTTTTTATGTCTAATCTGTGCTGGTTGTGGACATGGGAAAGTATGTTGGTAATGACCAATCCATTTTCAGAATAGAACTATAGGGTCTGACCCCTATAGTTTGTTACCTTAACCTTATTTCCCAGGTACGTCACTTTCTTCTGAATTTTACCCAACTTCGGCATTGAAATCGCCTGTGATGACAAGTAGCTTCTGCTTGAACATGTTCAAAATACTTGCTTCAAGCTAAAAGAACGTTGTGTCAGATGTGTCGGACATGACTTTGCTGCTCATGTGCAGTGTAGGATTGCTAACATTAGACCACATTTCTATGAATCCATAAAGCAACTCCTTGGTGATTGCAGTCTTCTGTGCTTGAGTACAGTACTGTGTCCATCCCATATGCTGAAATCTCCCATGTGTGTCCACTTGGGCTCATTAAATCCACAAATGCTATGTTTAATCTCTCCAGTTCATTATCAAGTGTTGATAACTTGCTAAATGAATCAAGACCCCATAAGATTCCACTGTCCCATCTTTACATGAAGTCTGCTGCTTCTCTTCACCTTATTTTCTTGTTAAAATGAGCATTCATTATTTTGGCGATGATAAGCCAGTAATAACATTCTTGATGCTCATCCTGTCTCTCACAGTGTGTACCGTGGACATTTTTTTTTTCCTTGGGCGATATCCGATCCAGTATGACAATCCTATGTTCTGTACTGATTAATACAAGAATATCCTAATATATGAGGGGCCCTACAGATAGCTCATAAAGCGAGTTTACTGTTTCTACCTGATGAGCAAGAGAGTGGCAAGGAAGAAACATTGAGATGAATCAGACTGGAACCCATCCTTCTTGGGTGATGCAGTTTATAGGAAGAGTCTGGAAATATGCGTACAGCATGTATAAGTCTATAAGTGTATAAGTCTGTCCCTTCATCCTGAGCAGCATCCAGTCAGTACAATTTATGTGAGCTCCCAGAGGAAGTTGACCATCAAGGTGAGTAAGTCAGTTGTGTGGCACGAGGTCAGGATCAGCACTTTCTCAGTAGTGTGTTGCTTTTCAGAAAAGAGAATTGATTATGTGCATGAGTATCATTGTTGTATATAGAATGTAGAGCATGTTGACCGCGACGGTCAACCTCTGTGCTACAGCACGCTAGTGTGCAATGAGACAGCATCTATCAAATTCTCCTTTTATTGGTTAAGAAATTGTAGATACTGCAAATAATGTGTCATTCTTCAGTACCTGCAGCTGCTGTGCACTGACTGGCAGAGAAATTTAATACATAAATACTCGTGTCAGTGGGTGGCAGCAGGTAATACAATACTGACCTTGTTCATTTAAGTCTTGCATTTTATGACTGGAGAATTAGTGGTGTGCGCTGGATGCGGCCATGATGAGCTGTAAGCTAATGGATCATTTTTGAAAAGGAAAACTCCAAATCGGGCCATGAGCAAAGTTCTGACCCAGATGAAGGCCCTAGTATGAGTGGTGGTCAAGAAAACGGTGAGCTCGAGGCAATACAGCCAAAGTTATATTTCATTTCGATTTACTTTCACTGCAGAGCCAGCACCACCCAATCTGTTATGCTTGGTGTGTGGGGAATGCTTTCCAGTGCCATGGTCCAAAGCAAGCTTAAATGCAATCTCCAATTGTAACACCCATCACATCTATACAACTACCTGCATGAACGCACTGAGAAACGGGCAGCTTTATTAAGAAAAACCACAAGAGAGAATGAGTGCGCTTTTAAAGCTAACTACCAAGTAGCTGAACTCATGGGCAAATCCAAATTTCCACACACAGTGGCAGAGGCATTAATACTACCTGCCTCCAAAGCCATTGTAAATGAGATGCTTGTCTCTGACGCTGTTGAATAAATATCTAAGGTTTGTCTCGGATAGCACGATAGCCAGTGTATTAATGACAATTCTGTGGACATCGAAAGTGTTATGGAAAAGATGTGTTGCACGTTGATGAGTCTAAAGACATTAGTAGACTGCTTAGGTTTGTTCACTAATGGAGCAGGCTTTGTTGGCAGTGTGTAAGAGAGACACCCAGGTGGTGTTGTTGCGCACAGTTTTTTACATAGTGAGGCACTTGATTTACCATCCAGTTTTAGTTCATGCTGTGCACATGGTGAACTTTGTAAAGACAAGACTGCTGAGAGACGAACTAGAAATGCCTAGGTGCTTGGTTTCATACACCTGTGGCCATGGGAGTAATTGGAACACCTGATTCCGATAATTTTGCTGGGTGAGCAAATATTTTTGGCACTATAGTGTATTTCAGCATTTGAATGAGCTGAACACACGCATGCAGAGCCGAAATATAAATGGATTTGGTTAAAGTGTGTACCTTTGGCAACGTGATGTGGAAAGTGCCAACCTTCTGCATGCTCTTACTCACCCAGAAATGGCTATTTGATGCTGCTGCACTGTGTCACGTAAAAGATAACCATCATAAAACTCTCAAGGAGAAGTTGTCATTTTATTTCCTTTCAGCCTCCACTGATTCCTTGACTTGGTTAGGGACGTATATAGCTCAGATCAGTTGGAAAGGAAACGATTTACCGGAACAGGAGGAACTAACTGAAATGAGACACAATCAAGGTTTATAGTTAAGCTTTGCTGATCTACCTTTTGGATAGTTTTTTTTTTTTTTTTTTTTTGTTGACTTCTATCAAGCGGTTTTCCTATTTTGGCATACAGAAATATTGCTCCCTATTTCCACAATATATCTGTGTGAACTGAGCTTTTCAAGCATTGCTGCCCTTTCAGTGGTTTGATATTCTTTATACTTGCTTATATCCTTATTCTTTAGCATTTTTCCTTCTTCCAACACAACAACTACAGGGGTTGGACAATGAAACGGAAACACCTGTCATTTTAGTGTGGGAGGTTTCATGGATAAATTGGACAAGCCTG
>JAOUQV010353449.1:0-10022 GCA_028565295.1 Aspidoras spilotus
CTCTCTTCAGTCCTCTCGCTGTCCCATTTCTTCTTTGCCAACCTCTTCCTTTGAATAACCTCCTGCACTTCCTTGTTTCCAGTAATTACGGATGAAATAATATGACTATCTAAATTAGAAACAAAATTGTGAGTTAAAACACTAAAAATAACCCGGGAACCCGGGATCTTCTTGCTGTGAGGCTACAGTACTATCCACCATGCCGCCTAGCAGGTAATTTAAATCTGAAAATTGAAATTACGTGATTGTCAGACGTGATTGTCCAGTATTTTGTAATCAAAAGTGATTGCTGAGGTTGCTGAGATTGCTGTGAATTTATGGATCTTCAATAACTTCGGCCAACCTCTTATTGTAAATAATGTTGCCAGGCCTCTAGTCTCTATAAATTCCACAATCACAAACAACACAGTTAATCATGTCATGAATTAGCTGTAAGACTGTAAGAAGCAGTCTATGTCGCCATAGAAGCTTTGAAATCAGTAGGCAAGAATTAAGCTTCCAGTCATTAACTAAGCTAATGTTGTATTTTGTAAACACTCGAATTGATGATATCATCAAATATGTGCAAGAAGTCCAGCATTCAGTTCGCCCAAGCTTAAACCTTAGGGCAATGGAGAAGAAGGTTGAATTTGAATCTCAACTTCAGTTGCTGTCCTCACAGTATATTAACTCTGACATGGATGACGTTGCTTTAAAATGTAATTCTAATGATAAGTCGATGAAATAATCTGATAATTGATGGCTTGATCTAAGAAAATGCATATGAATCTTGCCCAGTCGCTGAGAGGAAGGTAAGGAAATTTTTTTATGACAAGCTTAAATTTATCCTAAATCTTTAAATATATTGAAAATGAAAGCGCTCATCGCATTGAAAATTTTAAACATTAATTAGCAGCAAGACCAAATGTTGTAATATTTCTACTCTACAAGGAAAAATGACTTATTCTTATGAAATCAAAGCTTATAATGTGAAGTTAGTAAACATAAAAACAATGTTTCTTGCTTGTGGAGAACCATCAATTGTTTTTTAAAATGCAGTTACCCAACAAATTTAAGATAGATTGTCTCGTCTCAGACCTGCAACAAAATCCTAAAAAAAAACAGACTTCTGTCTGTAAGTGAGGATGTAATCAGAGATATAATTTAAACGTTCTCCAGGACATGACTGACAGGAAAATATTCCAAAAAATGTACCCATATATTATTAAACTATTCATTTATATTATATTTTCTTCCTTCCTTCCTTAGACAGTGGAGTTGTCATGGAAGAAATAACTCCAGTCTATAAAGAAGATGACTCTGCCATTTTCAACAATATTCCAAACCCAATTCCAAAAAAGTTGGGGCAAAGTGCAAATTGTAAATAAAAATTCAAATTTCCATATTTTTTTCAGAATAGAACATAGATGACATATCAAATAATTAAACTGAGAAAATGTATCATTAAAAAAATTTTACATTTTGTGACAACAACATATCTAAAAAAATTTGCGATCAAGGCCATGTTTACCACTGAGAGACATCTTCTTTTTTCTTTACAATAGTCTGTAAAGGTCTGGGGACTAAGGGGATAAGTTGCTCAAGTTGAGGGATAGGAATGTTAACCCATTCTTGGTTAATGTAGGATACTAGTTGCTTGACTGTCTTGGTCTTTTTTGTAGTATCTTTTGTTTTATGATGTGCTAAAGGTTTGCCAAATGCAACCTGGACCCTTCTTCTATGCAGCCATGATGCTGTAATTGGTGGAGTATGTGGTTTGGCATTGTCATGTTAAAAAATGCAAGGTCTTCCCTGAAAGACACATCATCTTGATGGGAGCATATGTTGCTCTCAAACCTAGATATACCTTTTAGCATTGATGAGGCCCATGCCACACACACTAATGCAACCCATACCATCAGAAATGCAGGCTTCTGAACTGAGCACTGATAACAACTTGGGTCAAAACAGAAGCAGGTTATATGGTATGCAGTGTCGTCTAAGGGTCCGAAGATCACGGGCACACAGTATTGTTTTCTGCCCTTGACCATTACGCACAGAAATTTTTACAGATTCTCTTAATATTTTGATATTATGATATTTTGTTGATATGTTTCAACTCTGCAATTTTACACTGTCAAACTCCTTTCTGATATTGCTTCACTATTTGTCGACATAGAATTAGGTGAATGGTGATCCTCTTCCCATCTTTACTTCTTAGAGCCGCTACCACTCCAAGATACTCTTTTTATACCCATTCATGTTAATGGCCTATTGCCAGTTGGTCCTCTAGCTGTTCTTTTTTTGTATCTTAAACTTTTCCAGCCTCTTAATGCCCCGTCCCAATTTTTTGTAGATGTGTTGCTTTAATGAAATATCAAATGAGCCAATATTTGGCATGAAATTTCAAAATGTCCTTTTCTGCCATTGATATGTTGTCTATGTTTTATTCTGAATACAATATCAGTTTTTGACATTTGTAAATTATTGCATTCCATTTTTATTTACAGTTTGTACTTTGTCAACTTTTTTGGAATCGAGTATGTATACCAATTTTTGTCTTAACAAAGCCTCTCTAAAGTTCTTGAAAAACTTGTTTACAAAAGATTAATGCAGTGCTGTCTAAGGGTCCGAAGTCCATGGGCGCCCAATATGGTTTTCTGCCCCTGACCCTTAACCACAGAGATTCTTCCAGATTCTCTGAATCTTTTGATGATATTATGATATTTTGATGATATATTCCATTCCCTTCTTCTTCAGTGTGGCTTAAACAGGACTATGACTCACCTTTCGTCTTCAGAGGCAAGCTTTAAAAATAATACTTTGTGTAAATCATAGAAAATCCTCCCAACCACTGTTTTCTGAGGCACGTAATCTCAGTATTTACCAATTGAATCAACTTCAAATTGATTTATCTGTAATATCTCTATAAAAAGACAACACACTTACTCAACACTTTCTTAATATGTTTTTAATATTTAAGTTTTATTAGGCCGCCTTACTCTCTTATGATGCATACTCAGTTACAGTATTATATACAGGCTCAAAAATATGAAACATTTTTATACTGAACAAAAATATAAATGCAATAATTTGTAACAGCGATTCAGTTCTGTAATGGTAGCAGCGTGACTGGTTTAAAATCTTTCCCCCGTTTGCACTGGGGCTGTGCTTTGCCATGCCTGTCTGTGTGTTTGCGTCTGCCGCGTGTCTCCGTGGGGCGTGGTCGCTCCAGAGGCATGCTTCCATTTCCAATTCTATTGTCTTGTCTTTCAGTGTGTTTATTTAATAAATAGTTTTTTTTCTGTTTTTATTCTTTATTACACCTGCTGGAGTCCGAGGACTAAAACAGACTGTCTAAAATCGGAACCAGCAGCCATCTGTCCCCATTCATTCACCATTCCCGATCCTCACCTTATTCCAACACTGACTGTTTTGTATGTTTTGTATAAAATAATCTCTCCCTGCACTTCCGTCTGAGTTAAAGAAGAGATGGTGGTGTGAACACACGTGCAGCGGCCGCTGCGGATTAAAACTGTGTTTTTTGTCTATTAAGAGTGTTTTTCTAACTTTTTAAACTCTTACTTCTGGTATATGGACGTCGGAACTCCTGATGTCCATGTATATCACCGACAGAAACTCCTTTATTACCAAAAACACACAATAAACAACATAAAGGAAGATGGAGAAACTACGCGAACTCAGCCTGCTATGGAGTCAAAGCCCTGAAGCCTCGTCATTTCCTGATGCCGGGGACCAGGGGAAGAGGCGCCGAAAGCGGTGCGAGCGAAAACAAAAGCGCGGTAAGCGAGCGGGGGATCCATGCTAGGTGGACTGTGTGTTTACATCAACACTACATGGTGCCAGAACTCTGTGCTAGTCTCTAGTTCATGCTCATCGCTGGTGGAGTTTATGCTGGTAAGATGTATACCTTTTTATTTGCCTCGTGAATTTACCACAGTGTTCATTGTGAGTGTATACATTCCATCCAACACTAACGCCACGCAGGCTCTATGTGAACTATAACACACAACCTGACGAACTGTTTATTGTTTCTGGAGATTTCAATCATGCACATTTGAGGAAACTTTTCCCTAAATTCTATCAACGTGTGAACTTTGCTACGAGAGGAGGGAACACGCTGGATCTTGTTTACAGAGACATTCCCGGCGCGTATGGGGTGAGCCCCACCCCCACCTCGGATACTCAGATCACATGTCTGTTATGCTAATTCCTGCTTACAGACCCATTGTCAGACGATCAAGACCAGTTCTGAAGGAGGTGAAAACCTGGCCAGCAGAAGCCATCTCTGCCCTTCAGGACTGTTTTGAAAGCACGGACTAGGATATGTTTAAGAAAGCTGCAACCTACAGCGACATTGTTAACCTGGAGAAGTACGCGTTATCAGTGACATCTCAAAGTGCATCGATGACGTAACTGTCTCCAAGACCATCACCGTCCGCTCCAACTAGAAGCCACGGATGAACGCAGAGGTGTGTGCACTGCTGAAAGCCCGAGACTCTGCCTTCAAAACAGGAGACAAGCCAGCCATGAGAAGAGCGAGGGCAAAACTATCCTGGGCAATCAGAAATGCAAAGCACGCACACGGCCAGATCATCCACAGTCACTTCCAAAACAGCAGACACACATGGCGCATTTGGCAGGAAAT
The DNA here is from genome assembly GCA_028565295.1 of Aspidoras spilotus. Classification (NCBI taxonomy): domain Eukaryota; kingdom Metazoa; phylum Chordata; class Actinopteri; order Siluriformes; family Callichthyidae; genus Aspidoras; species Aspidoras spilotus. The sequence goes on from JAOUQV010353449.1 coordinate 4,649, forward strand.
CTAAACTATCACCAAGTACACAATGACACCACCTGCTTGTGACAGTGATGCTTCCCTTCCAGATGCGTTGAACCAGTTCTATGCACGATTTGAGGCACAGAACAACGGAACGGCGAGAAAGTCCACCCCTTCTCCCAATGACCAGGTGCATACAGAGAGGAGGTGCAGCGGCTAACGGACTGGTGTGAGATAAACAATCTGTCTCTGATTGTGGACAAAACCAAAGAGATGGTTGTGAACTTCAGAAAGACGAGATGTGATCACTTGCCACTGAATATCGGTGGGTCTGCTTTGGAGATTGTCAAGAACACGACATTCCTTGGCGTTCACCTGGCGGATGATCTCACCTGGTTGATCAACACCAGCGCCATTACTAAGAAAGCCCAGAAGTGTCTCTACTTCCTACGGAGGCTGAGGAAAGCCCATCTCTCACCACCCATCCTCACCACATTCTACAGAGGACTCATAGAGAGCATCCTGAGCAGCGCCATCACTGTCTGGTTTGGGAACTGCACTGTGTCAGATCGTAAGTCCATCCAGCAGATAGTAAGGACAGCTGAGAAGATCATCGGTGTGTCTCTCCCCTCCATCACGGACATTTACACCACACGCTGCACCCACAAAGCATTGTGGGTGACCACACACACCCATCACACACACTCTTCAACCTTCTGCCATCTGGAAAAAGACTCCAGACTCTGCAACAGTTTCTTCCCTCAGGGGCTCAGAATACAATCGGAGTCAACAATCGGAGTCTAAACTAAACATACACACATACACACACCCAAAAAACGTTCACAAAAGACTTTTAACTACCTCATACAGCACAATGCCACTTTTATAAAATTACAGTGTCTCCCCCCGTACTTACTACTGTTTTTCACTGCGTGTATTTATCGTTTTGTACTGTTTGTATTTATTGTTTGTACTGTCGTGTATTTATTGATTGTACTGTTTGCTCTAGTGCAACACTGTAACACTGTATACGGCTGAAATGACAATAAAACTACTTGAGACTTGAGAAATGTTTATTTCTTTTGCTCCCATTTTTCATGAGCTGAAATCAAAGGTCTAAGTGGCTTTTTTCTCTGAAATATTGTTTACAAATTTGTGTAAATCTGTGTTAGTGAGCATTTCCTCTTTGTAGAGATAATCCATCCACCTCACAGGTGTGGCATATTAAGAGCCTGCATATAGAGCATGATGATTGCACAGGTGTGCCACAATAAAAGGCCACTATTTAATAGACTTCTACTAAATGTGCATTTTACTTGTACTTTATTGGGGGTCTGGGGTGTCAGAAAACCAGGCAGAATTGTCAATTGCATTCTCTCTCAGAATTGCAACATCTGTGACATTGATAAAACTGCACATTTTAGAGTGGCCTTTTATTATGGCAAGCTAAAGCCCTCTTTCTCTTACCTGCACTTTGTATTCTTTCTTTTCTTTTTTTTATCTATTTATCAACCTTGGGTTTTTGAAACACATTATAAAAAATGTACAATATTAACATTATTATTATATGTTATTTTTTTAATATACTGTATATAACTGTTTGAATAATAAATCAAATCAATAGATTTTTATGCTCATTAAATGGTTTCAAAAGAACAAAGATAACATTGCTTCACATCTATCAATCTGTACTCTGCCAAAGACGGTTACTGGAACAACGATTGTGGACAGATGTGCCTAAAATAGATCTTTATGTTGTAAATGAGAAGTGTTATGTTTTGAGAAAGGAAAGTACACAATTCCATCATTGATAGAACAATAAAATCCAGAAATATTAGAACATCTGCCTGTGAACTAAATCTGAAAATATTGGGGCATGTAGCAATACAATGACTATAAAGTCACAGGTTGTTTTAGCAAAGTTTGAAGAAGAATGCAGATTGTTTTTACATGGTCAAGCAGTTGCATCCAAGCAATACATTACCTTGTGCAATGCAAAGCATCGGATGCAGTGGTGTAAAGCAGTGGAGATGCGTTCTCTGGAGTGACGAATCACACTTTCCCATCTAGCAATCTGATTGATAAGTCTGAGTTTGGCGGTTTCCAGGAGAACGATACTTGTATGACTGCATTGTGCCAAGCTTAAAGTTTGGTGTAGGGGGGGTTTATGGTGTGAGAGCTGGGTTTGGCCCTTAGTTCCAGTAAAAGGAACTCTGAATGCTTGAGCATAACAAGATATTTTAGTAACTTGACTGGCCTGCACATAGTCCTAATCTGAAGCCAATAGAACATCTCAGCGAACACTGAGAGACAAGCCATGTCCAACATCGTGTGACCTTACAAATGCGTTTCTGGAAGAATTGTCAAAAATTCCCATAAGCACACGACTAAACTTGCAATGCTTTTACTTATAAATCAGTGATTATTTTTTAAGTATGTTTGTAAAAATTTTAATTTAGATTTTTTTTGCTTAGTTAAACAGTACATTTGCAAAATACTGTTTTTAGTACAAATGGTATTTTGTTGAATATTATTTTTATGAAGCACAGCAAATCAATCTGTCCTACCTCATTTTGTCCTCTGCATCTTCTGCTCTTACACCAGCTACCTTATTGTCATATCATTGTTTTGGATTATCAGAACAGACTTCTATAATAAATTAACTACATTAATGTATTTATTTATTTATTTATTTAATGTTATATTACCAGTATATTATACTGTAATGGCTGATGTTTGCACAATTGATCCTCTGCATTTGGGGTTAGGTGCCTTGCCGAAGGACACTTCAGCCATGACTTGTTGGTACTAGGAATTGAACCAGGAACCTTCCGGTTGCAAGGCTGGTTTCGTAACCACAAGCCTATGACCTGCATTGCCTATATTAAATAATTTCACATATAAAAGTGGGATTTTGTATAAGTTGTAATTACCAATGTTTAAAAGAAAGTGTCAACTTGTGAACAGAGTAACCTCTTGTCTCTCTCTGAATATTTAATTTTGAATATTATGTAATTAATGTAGTAGCATCATTTTGCATTTTTACCTGAGTAAAGAACTTCTGTTTAAAATAGAAGTTTTATCATTTTACATGATGTCTGTTTTTATATGGATAATATGTTAAAAGGAGTGATTGGGGTCATGGGAAGAAGTAATGTCCCATAACCTCTGCTATTAAGATCATTAAGATATAGACATCACAAATTAGGCTCAGGAATATTTCCAGAGAACATTATTTGTAAACAAAATTCACTGTGCCATCCGCTATTGCCAGTTAAAACTCTATAGTTTAAAGACAAAGCCGTATCTAAACAAGATCCAGAAGCGCAGATATCTTCTCTGGGTCAAAGATCATTTAAAATGAATTGTGGCGAAGTGGAAAGCCGGTTTGTGGTCTGACGAATCAAAATTTGATGTTCTTTATGGAAATCAGGGACACCGAGCCATTAGGACTAAAGAAAAGAAGGACGACTCAAGTTGTTATCAGTGCTCATTTCAGAGGCCTGCATTTCTAATGGTATGGGGTTGCATTAGTGTGTCTGGCATGGGCAGCTTACACATCTGGAAGGACACCATCAATTCTGAAAGGTATATCCAGGTTCTATAGAAACATATGCTCCCATTCAGATGATGTCTGTTTAAGGGAAGACCTTGAAATTTCCAACATGACATTGCCAAACCATATACTGCATCAATTACAACATACAATATGGCTGTGTAGAAGGGTCCGGATACTGAACTTTCACCCATAGAAAACATTTGGCACATCATAAAATGGAAGATATGACAAAAAAGGCCTAAGAGAGTTGAGCAACTAGAATCCTGCAATAGACAAGAATGGGTTAACATTAATATTTATCAACTATGAGCCCCTCGGGATTGGAGGAGCCACTTTAAGAGGACATAAGAGCCGCAGCCCCTCGCCATCACCAGAGGCATGTCGAGAGCCACGTTGTTGGCCCCCTCAACATTTTTCCCTTGTGTTTCTTGTCCGTTAAGTCACTTGGTCACCCCAAGACTTAAGAGATTAAAATCTTTCACTCCAATTGCACGGGCGGTACCTTGCCATGTCTGTCGGTGTCTCTGCCTGGGTGTGTGTTTGCATCAGATGTGCAGGTGCTATTTTTATTTAATTGGATTAGAATTGGATTTTATTCCGAATTCTAATTGGCTTGACTTTATATTGGTTTGGGAATGGAATCCAGTGCGCAATCATTTTTGAATGTGTTTTGAATGTGCATACTTAAAGTGCGTTTGTCTTTGCTGCAGTGTCTGTTCTTGTTTTATTAATTAATAATTATTTTTCTGTTTTTAGTTGTTTCACACTGCTGGATTACGAGGATTTAAAGGACTGTTTGACATCGTAATCAGCAGCCACCTCATCCTATTCCCGCACCTGCCACAATCCTCACCTTATCCCACACGGACTGTTTAGTGTGTTTTTGTCTGAAGTTTTTATATTTTTTTGTGTGAAATAAACTCTCCCTGCGCTTCCATCCGCTTTTACATCATGAATTAACAGAATGCTAAATAAAAGAACATTATCCTACATCAACACATCACCGTCAAGTTCATGATAGCACACTCGTACAGTACATCAGGGACAGCGTACGGTAGGGTGGCAGGCGATAGAATAACGGCAGACTGCGTAAAGTTCTACATCTTGTGGTAAGGGTCAACAGGAATGGTGGCAATTGACATGCCTCTTGATGCCTTGCCTGCACATTTGCAAGTGAAGGCCAAGGAGGGAACATTGGGGTTGGCAGCAGGTTTTCATGTGCTCTGCAATGCACAGTGAAGGTAGGGGACAACAGCAGCAGGCTAAAAAGAATCACAGCTGCATGCACAGCTGCATACGGTAAACAGTCTACGCAAGGGGTGGAAAAACGTTTTGGCTTAGGGACCACACTGACTTTTTATATTTGACAGATGGGCTAACATAAACATGAAAAGGCATTAGAGGGTTAATGTCAGATTGTTGGATTAACGTGTTTTGCTGAGCCTGCAAACCAACTTCCAACCTGGTAGCCTCCTGTTTAAGAGCAGACTAGTTGTTGTCATAATTAGCATGCTAGGTGTAAAGGTCACAGCTGATGTATTTCTTTAAATCCACAATGGCTAAAAATAAGATAATAAGATACACAACCTTTGACCAGACTTCAGGTAAAGAATATTTTGTTGTCCATTTATTATTAAAAACTCAGTACTCACTGTCGACTTTTCTTTAGCCCCCTCATTGATGTAGATGGGTTCAGAAGGGTAGCATAGTAATAAAATTAAAATGAAATACTGGGCTTCACGAAATCAAGTAAATGTATTAATGACAATAAAAAGTACAAATGAATCCATTCTTATGATCAGGGCTGAGAAAATTACTTATATATATATATATATATATATATATATATATATATATATA
>JAOUQV010353463.1:0-10022 GCA_028565295.1 Aspidoras spilotus
GACAAGTCATGGCTGAAGTGCCCTTGGGCAAGGCACCTAACCGCTAGTTGCTCCCCGGGCGCTGTGCTGGCTGCTCATTGCTCCGGGCACGTGTGCTCACATTACCTGTGTGTGTGTATTTGTGTGTTTCACTGCACGGATGGGGACAAATTCCGCTGTGTGCAAACATAGTGGCAAAATGTATCACTTTCACTTTTACAAAGACTTGCTGTCTTGGTCACAGATGCGCCAGCAAGACGTGCACCAACAATTTGTATTCTTTTGAACACATAATGTTGTGTGCATTGCAATATTTTAAGCAAAACTGTGCTCTTACCCTAATAATTGAACCTTCACACTCTGCTCTTACTGGTTTAATGTGAAATGTGCCATGAAACCTCCCACACTGAGGGAACAAAACAGCCAAATGACAGGTGTTTCAGTTTCATTGTCTAACCCCTGTACATGTCATGCAGGAATATATGTGTTTTACCAAATGTAATGAAAATAGTGAAAAGCACTGCTTGTTTTTTATATGCATTTTCCATACTGCCTTTACATTTTCTGCTTTGTGATCATAGAATAAATCCAGTCTTATCATTAAGACATGACATAAGATGTGAGCCTGAACAGCAAATGTTTATTAAATTACTGTTGGAGACGTACATTATTTTTGTCTAAATATGTCTCCAACAGTAATTTAAGAATTATTTACTGTTAAGGCTCACAACGTAGGTCAGGGTCTGTGCAGCCAACATTTGCAAAACGATGATGGCGTGTGACATTTGACACTGTGCTTGCTGATGAAGGAAAGGTGATGAACATCTAGTGGCTATTAATAACTGGGTTCTAGTGTTTAGATTGCAAACATTTAACAATAGATATCGTAGATGAGATCTGTTATGAACTACTGTAACTATTAAAAATAAATAAAAGCCTGTACTATACAAACAAGATAATCTGTTTTTAATCAAGCTGAGACCAGTTTTTTTTATCAATCAGGTTTCGAGACATATAAAATATTCCATATTGTAAAGATTTATGGAGACCCCTGGAAAATTGTTAATGCACAATCCAGTACTCAATATTCATTAATTCAATCATCATGTGGAAACATTTAAATGTCTCTGAAGGCTAGGATGCATAAAAGTCAGCAGCAGAAATGGACATCTGTGGGTGGAAATCTGCTGAAGTGTTTAGCGAGTCAAACAGCATCAAAGCTGCCTGAATATATCTGGGTGGTTCTATCTAGAATTGACATAGAGAGGGTATGTACAAAGTGCGAATAGAACCTTCTCTTTGAAACCTTTTTTGTGATCTGCTGGAAGTGAATAAGCCTTTGAGAAAACACTGCACTACACCTGTGCGATGGTAACCCAGTGTTCCTATTTAATTGTGTTTTGTTTGTTGATGTGGCTAGATCTCTTTATGAACTCTCTTTTGTTGATGTTGCTTGGACGTGGACTCGGTATAACGGACAGGTGTGGCACCCTTTATAAGTCTCCTTTAGAGAAGCAAACAACCACAGTTGCGGATTATGGCAGCATGTGAATTAAACGGACATGTGGCACACCTAAATCCAGCTGTTACAGGACAAGATGTGTTTGGCGGCTAGGTGAAAACTGTATAACATCTGTTTTTACAATGTAGGAAAGTCCAATACTAGCTAGCCTTTTTTATAGCTTTTTTTAGTTTGGCTAGTGAGTTTGCAGTTGTGGAAAAACTAGGAATGTGCTAAGCAGTTGTATTGGGATAGCTAACTTAGCTAGAAAGTAGGGCAGAATCAGTGATGTGGTTTGCGTTTATCCAAACCTTGGAGTATTTAGAATTTATTGTCTTTTACACAGTAAGGAGACATGTTTCTGTGTACAATTAAATTCTTTTTTGATCATCACCAGGAATGCCAGAAAGAAGACTTAGAATACAAATTTACAGATATAAACATGGCTATTATCTACAACAATGAAAGAAAAAAGTTCAAACATAAAAGTGAACACTTGTGACATGAAAGTAACCATGATATGTAGATGATAAAGTGCAGGGTAATTTCTGAGGTAGGTGCAAAGTCTGATGGCATCAGGGAATAAAGTGTACTTTAACCTAATGGTCTTGCATTCCTACTTATGTACCTCCGGCTTGGGTTCAGAAGTGTAAACAGTCCATGCTGAGGGTGCTTGGCGTATTTAAGACAGACAATTCTCCTGTGGACTCCGCGATGGTATATGCTCTGCAGAGATGGCTGTGGCATCCTGGTAATCTTGCATTAATGCTGCCGTACCACACAGTGATGCAGCTGGTTAGGAGGCTCTTGATGATGCAGCTGTAGAAGTTGCTGAGGATTTTGGGAAACATTCCGATCTTCTTCAGCCTCTTCAGGAAATACAGCAACTGTTGTGTCTTTTTTTAACCAGCGGCATCATGTCCATGTGAAGTTCTTCTTAATGTGGACACCCACATATTTAAAACTGCTCACCATTTTCACTTCCACCTGCCGGATGAAAAGTGGTTTATGAAGTCGCCTTGCCTTCCTAATTTTCACTGTCTTCTCCTTTGTCTTGTACATGTTGAGGGTGTGGTTATTGTCCTTACACATTTGCATCAGCCTAATCACCTCCATTCTGTAGGCCGCTTCCTCTCCGCCAGATATAGGTCCTATCACTGCGGTGTGATCGTGAACTTCAGGATGATGTTGTTGTTGTTGTGGGAGGCTCCACAGTCATAGGTGAAACCCTTGTGGAGTGCCAGTGTGGGTAATGATGCTGGCCTGCTGCGGGCATAAAAAGTGTTGAAGTCATCAGACCTTTTCCATATCCGCCTGGAGTCAGCAGTGAGCAAAAGCCATGCAATTTCTACATTTACTGCGCTGATGTCTGTACTTTTCAGCACTGCACTTAGTCTCATTGTCTGACTTGAATGCAAGAGAGAGCAGGCAGCATGCATTGTACCTGGCTATTGATCCAGGGCTTCTGGTGGGGAACATCTTCACCTGTATGGTGAACACAATGTTGTCCACACAAGTGATGATGTAACCAGACAAATACTCGGCATAGTCCTGTATGCTAAGAGAATCCTCCATAATGGCAGCAGCTTTAAATACATCAGAGTCTGTCATAGCAAAACAGTCGATACTCCACACAGGAACACACAGGATGAGGCAGAAGTAAACGCAGAAAGTTCTTTTTAATAATAATCCTTTTGAAAATAAACCGACACATAAATAAACTTGAAACAAAACGGAACAAGAAACATATCCTGGCGAAACACAAAGCATAAAACAAAAAACGAAACTCTAAGCATAGTATAACTCTCTTTTATTTTTATATTCAATGTTAATGCCACGCACTGAACTAAACAAAAACTCAACTCAAATAGCCCGGTTAATCAGTGTACCGAATTGCAACCAGCTGACTGCCCTATAACATCCGTAAACAAGCGCAGTCACATGTTGCCACTGGTTGTCATGTTTTTTTGAATCCTCCTAGGTTGCCGGAGTTTCCAGGTTCCTGCTACTTTGTTTAAGTGTTTGCCTGTTCCGGGTACAGGAATAAAGAGATGTGGTCTTTGAAGTGGGCAGGGTTAAGCCCTATATGCACTGTGCACATTGCTGTACATATGATCCAGGGTCTTCTTGTCGCAGGTGGGAATGTCCACTTGTTGGAAATTATTTGGGAATACAGTTCGTAAGTCGCACTGGTTGAAGGCACCAGCGGTGATAAAGATGGCATCAGGATGATCTAACTGATGACTTTGTGTCTCTGTTTCTCTGTTTTTGTCTCTCTAGTGAACAATCTGGAGCAGGCTCTGTCATGTGCTCTCAGTTACCTGTTGTTCCATGAAGAAGAGGAGTTCATGACTGAAAATGTAGACTACTACACCGAGATGTTGGGACATGGTGGGCAGCCTCGCCAGGTATATTATAAATAAAACAATTCCTAATAATTCTTCATAACATAATTCATGAAATAATGTTTTAAAAAAATGTTTAATGTTAGGTGAAAATAATCATATATTATTTATATTTCCAGTTATATTTAACATTGCTCATACACAAAACATATAATAAGTATAAGATTTATTTACACATGCTATATTATTTATACTGCTAATTTCTATATCTCAGTAATATGGTTATTCTATGTATCCAATTTTAGGCAGTGAGATTTACTTGAAAGAGGCTTTAAAATTTATTATATATTAATATACGTTTTTTACAAAAAAATCCCCTTTTGATCCACTTAACTCTTCTTTGTTCATTTATTAGAAAGGGTTTAATCCCTTAGAAAACCTTTTTTTTGTTTTAAGGGGTTGTGTACACAAAAATTGATTTGTATCAGTATTTTGCATTTTCATTTGAGAGAATGAAACCCTTAAAAGTTCTAAGGCTCTGGTTCCATGTAATTGATTACACATACTGTATGTCAAGGTTATATTGTATATTGCTTCATCCTAACTGTAACTACTCCCCCCTCCAATATCTAAAATTCAACATATTGTTTAAATAGGGGAACATACCTTCCCCCTTCTACAGTTCGCTGTGAATGCTGTTGCCACCCTTATCTGCCACATGGTCAGTCTATCACTTTCTGCTGGCTATGTTCCTCCATCATGGAAACTCACTGCAGTTACTTCCTGATCTTGATATCACTGATCTTGGCAACTTCAGACCTGTCTCATATCTAAGATTGTAGAAAGACACGTGGCATCCCAGCTGCTTGATTTCTTATATTCCAATTATCTGCTTGAAGGCTTTCAATCTGCTTTCCGTCCATATCATATTACAGAGACTGCATTGCTCTGTGTTCTCAATGACCTCCTTTTGTTTGCGGACAAAGGTTTGGTCTCTATTCTACTACTTCTTGACCTCACTGCCGCATTCGATACAAAAATTCATAACATTCTTCTGTCCAAAATGTACAATACTGGTCTTTTCGACCCGGCACTTGCATGGTTTATATCATTCCCCTCATACCTCTCTGACAGACAATTTGTCCAGCTAGGGTGCCATGTCTCAGAAAATTAATCCATACATCAGAGTGTGCCTCAGGGCTCGGTCCTTGGACCCCTGCTATTTATATTATACTTCTCTCCCCTAGGTGAAATTTTCTAAAATCACAGGTTAGAATTCCATTGTTATGCAGACAACATGCAGATATACTTTAGCCTCAGGTGCTCTGATCCCTTTCCCCTACTCTCTCACTATTTGTCTTCAGGATCTTATCCTATGGCTGAGCGAAATTTATTATATGATAGAACCAAACTTATACATTGGCACTAAAGTTTCACTGTCCTCTCTCTTGCCCTGTTCATCTTAGTGGGAGAACCTTGGTTTCCTTCTGCAACTACTGCTCAAAAACTTGGTGTTACATTTGTCCCTTTCCTATCTTTTCAGCCCTACAGCCACTCTATTACAAAGTCTGCTAACTTCCATCTCCGTAAGTTCCCGTCTTTGCCCCATGATTTCACCTCAGAAAGCACAGTTTTTGGTCCATGCATTTGTTACCTTTTATCTGGACTAATGCAATTCACTGCTCTACGTCTTCTTAACAAGATTAAACACACTTTAGAACTGATTCAATATGCTGCGGCTAAGATCCTAAGAATTCCACCCGCAAACACGAGCACTTCACCCCAGTTCTGGACCAGCTCCACTGGCTCCCTGTTCATAAGCAAATCCAGTACAAAACACCTCTCCCACCTGCTGACCCCCTACATGCCCCTGAGGTCACTCAGGTTTTCCAATGCTGGCCTGTTGGCTATACCTAGGTTTAGGCTGTCCTTGGATGGCAGATCATTTAGTGTGGCTTCCCCCACTCTGTAGAACTCTCTTCCATATTCTCTTTGCTCTGTCTCTTCACTTTCACTCTTCAAATCCTAATTAAAATCACATCTCTTAAAATAACTATGGTTTCTTTCTCTGACTGTATTGTATGTGTTTATTGTTTTGTTGTAAAGCATCCTTGGGTACCATGAAAAGCGCTATATAAATTGAATGTATTATTATTTACTGTTTATTATTTCTGTTTTATAACACCATACGGTTTGCTTAAGAATGGGAGCCATGATGAATGTTAGTAAGTGGGGGTTAACTCCTCGGGTCTAAAACGGCTGTGGAAAGCAATTTGGATGCTCAATCAGCTTATCCCCATCCCACAAAGCGCATCCTGTACATTCAACCATTACAAAGCAATGACGGCATATTAGATATGACATATATAATTGTCTGTAAACAGTAATCTCTACTTTTATATTATTTTTTCTATTGACTGCTTGATTGCGAACATATATTCTTCTTTTTCATAGGATGCTGTGCATTATTCGACGAGACACAAGTTAGAGTTGGAGCTACTCCTTATTGGCAATAATAACTTGGGTGTGCCCTACACAGAGGAAGTATGAATTTATTTATTTTTCTATCTTTTTACCTACAATAGATCACATGAAACCAAAATGTTTACACATTCTGTGGGAAAATTATTTTTGTTTATTTATTGTTTAATGTCATCCTCAGCACCAGTGTCTATTCTAATGACAGGAATACGGTCATACTCATACACTATATCAAATCAAGTGGACCCGGGTTTGATCGCCAGATGGGGCGACCTGGGAATTTCTGTGTAGAGTTTGCATGTTCTCTCTGTATCTCTGTTTCTCCGGGTGCTCTGGTTTCCTCCCATAGTCCAAAGACATGCACGCTAGGTAAATTGGAAATGCTAAATTGTCATTAACTTGTGTATTGATATGTGACTTTGTGTATAATATGAGACTTGTTTATGAGTATGACCGTATTCCTGTCATTAGATTAGACACTGGTTCTGAGGATGACGTTAAACAATAAATAAATAACTTATGGCAGCTAACTGTTTAATGTTAAAATCCATTCATCCTCAGGAAACTATTATTCTTCTGAATGTGGCAGATGGGATGAAATCCACACACAGAAATTCCAAATAGTAACCTTTGACCCTGGAGCTGTGTGGCCAGATTTAATGCATAAAAGCCTTATAGCTTAAACTATTTTTGCAGCCCCAGTCCATTATGCATTTCTAACCATAAAAGTACAAAAATACTTAAAATACTCCAATTCTAATGATGTTCATCTTAAAAATCCAAAATCCATAAACAGTTGATCCAGAACTCGGCTGCAAGACTTGTATTCAATGTTCTATTTAAGTTCTCACACACTACACCACTGCTCCACACTCTCTACTGGCTCTCTGTAGTTGCTTGATTTAAAACACTGATGCTTGCTTACAAAGCCAAGAATGGTCCTGCACCCTCCTACATTACAGCACTACATTACTGTCTAGAACTGCTCGGCTGGTCCCCGCATCTCTTAGGGGACGAGGAAGGCATATGGCATATGGAATGGTGGAATGAACTTCCTCTTAATGTTCGAACGGCAGAGTCAGTAGCGCTGTTTAAAGAAACACTTATTCCGCACTTACCTCAACTAAACCCATTTTTCCTACTCTTGTTGGTTTCCTTTCTAGTCAGAAAAGATTGTGTTTACTGATATTATCTTAAAGCACTTTTGTAAGTCGCTCTGGACAAGGGCGTTTGCTAAATACTACAAATGTTAATGTAAATGTAAATATTATTGTAGAGACTGCTACTTGGTGTGACTGCGAATGGGGGCTGCCATGTTATTCTGCTGCTGTGTGATGCAGCATTGATTCCACCTGGTGGTTGGATTGGGAGTTACAGAATTTGTTACAGAAAGCAATAGAGAACAAGCAATGGGGTCAGTTTAGCTGCAAACTATATTAAAATCTTGGCCAGTGTTTTTAATGTATAACAAGTGTAAGTAAGCCAGCTAGTGAATTAGCATCTGCTAGAAACTGCCAAAACCTGGAAGTGGTTAGAGGTGACCATGGCCTTCCAAGCACGGACTCCAATCCAAGAATACTAATGAGTGTTCCAAAGTGACTTTCTTTGACTCTGCTCCAATTCCTTGTGTATTTTGGATTGCTTTAATAAATCTGCATTTGCTTCCAATCATAGTTTATTGAGGGTCTGACATCATGCTGATACTCTGCATCTTAGATAAAGTCTAGTACAACAATAAAAGACACTTATAAATATTAAATGATTATGATATGTGCATATTTTTATTTCATTTACATACAGCTTTGTAAAATAAAGTTTTAGGCGCCTTTTTTAAAGACAATATGATGTGTAAATGGGTATTTTATGGATTCTGCAGTACTAAGTCAGTACTTCCAAACACAAAGCACATCATACATAATGTACGAATATCAGTAAATAAAGCAACATATTACACAACAGAGCACAACAATGCTGCTGTGTTTATGTCAAAAGAAGCATGTGTGACAGTCAGTCTCCAAAATTTCTCAAATTCTCCAAGACACTCAGTAAAACTTGCCAACTACAAGAAATGACATGCTGTAAAGTAATGATGCCTTAAGAACTAATGAAACCGTTACATAAAAGACAACATCATAAAGTGTTATAGTAAACAGGACCAAACTAAGGAAATATACTTTTGTGTTGTGATGTAAAACGTGCTGCAATGTACAAATTATGCAGTTTTATATATGTAGATTATTAAGTAGGTTTTACAAAGCATCTGTGGATATGTTAGATAGTTCTTCTGAAGATTTTCTGTCCTGTTTATCTATTTTTGTGCAAAACCCAGCAGCTTTTATTATGTTTTTTATTTGCTCTGTTATAGAATGTATTTAGTAACATACAAATATTTTTAAATCATTGTTTGCTGATAAATGAATACTTGGAAATAAAAAAAACAATAGGGTGCTTAATAATTTGTACTGTACTGTATCCGTAATCTGAATATTTTTCTGTTTTCTTTTAAGACATACTGGAGCAGCTCAGGTCGAAGAGATGATGAAAACCAGTATGTCACTATGTTTATTAGTTAAAGTAGTATTAGTAGTAAAAGTCGAAATGCAGATAGCTCATTTTTCCAATTTTTTTTTCAGAATCCCGTCTGGAACAGATGGAGCAATGGAATTTGTGCCGATATCTAAGAAAAAAAACAGACCAGAGGTCATAATGCAGAAGCTTCAAGAGGGTAGGTTTATAGTAGTTAGGCCAAAATGTTTACACACTTCAACAAATCATCAAATCATGAAATAACGGTATCTTTTTCATGGGTATTCTTTGAAAATAAAGTCTATGCTCCAAAACCACCATTGGTCACTGAATAGCCATTGAAGTATAATGCTTTCAAATATCTTTGGTCAAAATGGCATCAGTATGAAAACTGGTGCTGAAGAAACAATTGAATACTAAATGAAATGTGTGTAGATTTTATTAAATAAAAAAAATATTAAAATGTATGTAGTTTTCTGAGTAACGACTGTTCAATTCATCTGATAATTTATTATTTTTACCTTATGGATTAATTCAAGATAACACTGCAGAATATTTTTCAGGTTAGATACAACATGAAATTTGCTTCACTGTCCGGTAAATAAATCGCCCCTGGTCATGCCTCAAGGGTTTAAAGAAGTTATCATTAAGCAGCTAACAAACAAAAAAAATCATATGGTCTTTTTCACGATTGTTAAAAGAGAAAACCTAGTGAAAAAGACCATTGTCCAGAGAGAAACAGGTGTCTATAATGAATAAAATTTTCAAATCAGTTTTATTTATATAGCACTGTTTACACAAAGCTTTACAGAAATTAAGTATGGGATGTAATTATAAAGTTTAAATAGGTAAATGTTTTTCCACAATAAGCAAACCAGATGGTGACAGTGACAAGGAAAATCTCCATTGTAGGGCACAGTAGAATTAACATGTAAGTTAATTTCACAATACCAGATTTAATAAAAGCTAGTAAACCTGACAGAGCAAATAAAAGGTTCATTTGTCAAATTCTAGTGCTGCTTGTCTATCTACAGGTGTTAGACAATGAAACTGAAACACCTGCTTTTAGACCACTATAATTTATTAGTATGGTGTAGAGCCTCCTTTTGCGGCCAATACAGCGTCAATTCTTCTTGTGAATGACACATACAAGTCTTGCACAGTGGTCAGAGGGATTTTAAGCCATTCTT
>JAOUQV010353469.1:0-10022 GCA_028565295.1 Aspidoras spilotus
CCTGTATATATTATGCAAACTGATTTAAAGATCCTAAGTTGTCCGATTCTAAGCCAGAAAGGGTGAAGCATCGGGAAGCGCATCCGGAGTAAGATATTTTCCGGCTCAACATTGTGAGTGACTCGCTGTGGCAACCCCTGGTGGCAGGAATTAATTAACAATATATATTTTAAACATTTGTATATCTATAAAAATATAATAATAATTATATAATAATCATGCTTCTGGAAAGTTTTCACAGCGATTCACGTTTTACACATTGTGTTATGTTACAGCCTTATTCCAAAATAGATTCAATTATACGTTTTATGATATGATATATACAAAGAAAATATTGAACAATATCACTAGCAACTAATTACTTAGTAAAGCAGATCACACGGCATGAATTGACAAATATCATCATGCAGAAGCCCACACACTGCCCATTTACTCCCAGAGAAGCTGAGCTTCTGTGGAAGTGACATTTTTGGAGCATTTGTCCAATAAACGTCTACATTTGCAGGATGGAAGGCAAAGTCATATTGAAGTCACGTTGAAATCCATTGAAGCAGCATCACCATAGGAATGTATGTAAAATATGGAACACCCAATGGTCAAAACACAGCATAGGTTCAGTAAAAAGTTCAGCAAAGGCTTAAGAGGACAATGTGTGGAAAAATAATGCTGAACGAATCAGCCATGATGTTGAACATGTTCTAACACACTCTGTAGCAATGTAAATAAATTCATGATATTTTTGAGGAGGCAGAGCTTCTCTTGTTGTCTCAAAGCAGTTTCCTCTCACTGTATAGTAGTTATGAAATATCTTCACCTTTAGCAGCTAATGCTAACATGCTGCTGTCAATATAAAGGTTCAATAATATAAATTGTACTGATATCATATCATCTATTTTGTGTGAGTAATTATCTACTTAATCAGGACTTTTATTTTGAAGAAAGTTTGTTTTACATTCTTCTTCTTCTTCTACTACTACTACTACTATTTGATATTCTGCACATATTTTCTCCCAAAGATTTTAAGATATGAACATGGGACAAATTATTTTGCAAAATATGGCAATGCTTATGGTACTAGTTACTACAAAATGGCCCAAACTGCGCATTCATGCTATAAACCCTAACATGTGGTGTAACACATTCTGCAGCATAGATCTCCAAACTATGGCCTGGGGACCAAATGTGGACCATAGTCCACTTTTATTTGGCCCCCAGCATATTCTAAAAATAATAGAATAGGGCCCACACATAAAAATTGTACCTGACTGTATTGAAATTGATCATTTTAACTCTATTTGTTTTATACGAGTGTGGAACGGTGGCGCAGTGGATAGTGCTGTGTATGTGTCTCAGTAAGAAAATATGTGGTCTCAGTATGAAAGTTCGGACATTCCTTGCCTTCAGGAACATTAAACTACTTATTCAACTTTGAGTAGAATAACTAAATATTAAATCTAGAGAAACACAAAGAAAATGATTAATTAGCATCAAATATGATCCTTCCTCGAGTATTAACCAGTTCCACTCCTCTAACTCTGATCTAAATAAAGGGCAGTACATAGACACATGACTCAGAGATCCCAGTGAATCACAGCGCTAGAAAAAACACATTCCAAGTCTTTTAGAGCCACGTGATCCTCGGAAAAGCAGCTCAAACATGGCAGCAAGTTTTTTTTCCTCTGAGGTATTCACTAGAATACTTATATAAGTGAACCAGGAAAGAAAACGATGCCAGAAAGGAACACACTCCTCTCATTTGCTCTCTAATGCCACGACACAGCACGTTAGCTCATTGTTGAATACCAAATTAAACTCAAGAGGGGAAAGAGGTTCATTTGGAAGTTGTTTGGTGCTCATTATTTTATGCCTATGTGAGTTATAAAAGTAACCACATGAGCCTCATTATGTTCGCCAGAACAGACCTCCGCCCAAAAATCCAGTCGGGATAAAAACACAGATTAATGCTTCCCAAATGTTTCTGTTTAAAGCGGCAGTTTGTACATTTTTAAAGCAGGAAGCACATAATTTTCTGAGATAAAACTGGAAAAAATTAAAGAACAAGTTTCAAATGTGGAACTCTTTAGCTTAGAAATATTCCATATATTCACAACTTCAGAAATTCACAAAGTATATATATGTAACTGTCTGGTAATTTACTAGAAGATATAATGCACTGAGTGACGTTCAGCAACATGGACAAGGATATACTGTTGTTTAGAAGAGCAGATTTGTGAGCAGTTCATGCGATGTCCTCTGATATGTGAACTGAGGGAACTCAGTCTCTCATTCGTACATTTATTTATTTTCTTCTGCTTAATAAATATGGGGTTGCGGGCAGCTGGTGCGGACCCAGCAACCCTGGGCGCAAGAAAACCTGCAAACGCAAGGAGAATATGCAAACGCCACATAGAAAATTCTTCGAGTCGTCCCACCCGGGGATTAAACACGGGTCCTACTTGTTGTGAGGTCATAGCGTTTCCCACTGTGCTGCCTGAGGGAAATTTGAATTTGTCTATTCGCAAAGTAGTCAGATTCAAATTTTCTCAAGGTTCACGTTTCAGAGGATGTCATATTGACGGCGCACAGATCTGTGCAAATAAGGAAGCCTGGGAAAGCCAAATTTGCTTGGTGTGATTTGAAAATGTTTTTAAACATGCAAAATGATACAATACTCTACGACCATTATTGGCCCTGGGATCAGTAAGAACTAGGACTAGATCAACTCTCTTGAGGAGAGTTTGTCTATATTTAGAAAAGCCTACATTCCAAGGAGTTCTAACCCTATACCTAATTTGGGTTCTAATTGTAATACAACCTTCACCTGGGTCATAAACCTAAACTAGGTTTCCAACTATAACCCTAATCCCAACCATAACCCAGGGTTCTAAATCTATCTCCCACCCAGGGTCCTACCTGTAACTTTTTAACCTGTTTTAACCTACACTCTAAATCAGGGTCCTAATCCCCTCATTAACCAATAACCCTCTACCAAACACTGGGTCCTCATTATAACCCAGGTCCCTAATCATAATTTAAACTCTAATCCAGAGCCCTATGCCTAACTGATGGTCATAACCCTAAACCCTACTTTTAGGGTTATGACCATCAGTTAGGCATAGATGGGACTTGGCTATGGCTAATAATTGAGAATTGAGATTCTAATGTACACATTAGGTTTTACAAATTAACCTGCCACCAAGGGTTGCCACAGCGAGTCACTTGCATTGCTGATCTGGCACAAGATTTATGGTGTATGCCCTTCCTGATGCAAACGTCACCCATTCGGGCTTAGAACTGGACAATTTATTGTCTTCAATTCACCTCGCATACATGCCTTTAGACTGTAAGGGGGAAATCGGAGTAGCCAGAGGAAACCCACTTATACACATGGAGAATATGCTTAATCTATATATATATCAAAGCCAGGTCACCCCATCTGGGGCTTTAACCCTGTAACCCCCAAACCCCCCCCCCTTGCTGTGAGGCGACAGAACTACCATTGAGTCGAAAATGTTTTGGTAACTGATTACATAAAACACAAAATTGTGCAGCAATGTAGATAATTCTTACATCCCGCTATAGACGCGAGCACCCTGCTGATTCTGGAGCCGAGTCTTCGCCAGATCAATGGGGAACACACAGGTCACGCCCACCAGCCCGGCCACACCCCCATTTATCAGCTTAGCAGGTAGACTGGAAATGACACAAAAACAGTTAAAGAATTGGGATTTAGGGCCAGGACTATATCCTAGTATATATTATTCTTGCTTGATGAATATAATTATACATTCTTTTGGAAATATTTCTATATAAAAAGATTTTTTTACCTCAGTTTCTGTTCCGGCATCCTTCCTCTCTGTTGACTTATCTTTTCTCCTTGTACACCTTGAACACACACTTGAGTGAGGGAACCAACTTTTGAAAAAAAAGGCACAAAGCGGATCCTTCACAGATTCAAACACACTTCTCACTTCTTCACCAGATATCGCTGGACGTATGCAGTTTACCACGTGGGTGTGGAAAACCTCTTCATCCTCGTCTGTACCTAAGGAAAAGAATAAACAGCATATGAGGATACTGTGGGGGATCGTAACACTACGGATCGCCACAGCGAGTCACACACATTGACGATCTTGCAGCTGGAAAATTTAGCGTCTCCAGTTCACCTAGCATACATGTTTTTGGATTGTGGGGGGAAACCGGTGTACCCTAAGGAAATCCGGGGAAATGGGGCGGCACAGTGGCGCAGAGGGTTGTGCTGAACCAGGACTCAGAAAAATTATTTGTGGGTTTTGCATGTTTTCACTGTGTTCTCCAGGTGCCCAGGTTTCCTCCCATATTCCGAAGACATGCCTGCTAGGTTAATTTGTGTGTTTTAAGTGTGTGAATGTATGTGGCCCTAAGTGTGTGAACGTATGTGTGACTGTGTGTCTATGTACAGGTGTTAGATAATGAAACTGGTTTTAGACCACTTGGACCAGGCTTGTCCAATTTAGCCATGAAACCTCCCACACTAAAATGGCAGGTGTTTCAGTTTCATTGTCTAACCCCTGTATGTGTGCCCTACGATTCTTTCTAAATAACTGTGAAATGGCTTCAAATCTCATTGTATGTGTATAGTGACAATAAAGGCATTTTATTATATTCTATCTAGTTTATTCTATATAGCCAAGTCCCATCTATCTACTTTCCCATGTCACACTTTTAGGGTTATGTCCATCAGTTAGTCATAAGGCTCTGGATTAGAGTTTAAATTGTGATTAGATCCCTGGGTTAAAATGAGGACCCAGTGTTATTTGAATTAGTTAGCTAATTAGCGAGCTAGGTATGTTTTGTAAGTTGGCTAGGCAAATTTTCTAACTAGTAAACCTTGAGAATTGAATTTGTTTAGCTATGAATTTAGCTTGTATTGTTAGCTAGTTTTTGTTATATAAGACATTCTAAGATGAAATGCTACTTTGATTGTTTAACATTCATTTTAAATGATTTGTGAAACTTTAGTGAGTCAGAGAAGCAAAATTTAGATCTGTCAGCATTAGCCATAGGACAAAGAAAGATTATTCTGTGTTCTAAACAGATGAGAATTTGAAATGTTCCAGAGGTTTGTGTTTATGAGATCCAGAATTAGTAGGAAAATGTGACGAGGGGTGTACCAACAACGCCTGCTTCCTGTCAGCCAATCATGGGAAATGATGAGAGTCAAAAACACAAACCAGTAACACCATCTCTATCTCTATCTCTCTCTGACTCGTGACTGCTGATCAGTGATTTATAACAAGATACAACTATTTAAAACTCCTTATGTTTAGTCCTACTGGTGTGTATTCAATCCTTTCTTTAATCTTGACAGACTTCTTGTGTTTTTTCCAGTTTATCATTTTAACAAAGTTGCTTCAAATTCACCACACACTTGAACTGTCTTCTACATCAGTGGCATTAATCAAGTTTCTTTCCTTCACTTGTTCCCTCATTCCTTCTTCTTTACATATTTTTCCATACTACATGTTCACTTTATACAAACAATGTACAGTATACTAATACAGTGTATGTACACTCACCTTGTTTTTAAAGCACTTTCTCTTTCTTTCTTTCTCTCTTTCTCTTTTTTCAGCATAAACACATCCTTCTCTGTTTCTTTCACTCCTTCTTTCTGTCTTTGTAAAACTCTTGTGGTATTCTGGGCATGTCTTTTTCTTCTGCACTCTCTCTCTCTCTCTGGGCCGGATTTCTTTCACCCTCATCTGCTGCCAAATCACACAGACCTCTCCCCCTCCCTCTCTCTCTTTTTCTTTCTCTTCCATTTTACTGACCCACTCTCCTCCCCTCTCTGTCCTTCCCGCATTTTACTGACCCACTCTCCTCCCCTCTCTGTCCTTCCCTCCCACCCTGCCTCCCTTGTTTCCCTTTCTCTCCCTCCCTCTCTCTTTTTCCCCCTTCCTTCCTAACTCCCTCTTTCTTTCTGTCCCACTCTCCGTCCCCTCTGTCACTCCCTCCCTCCAAGTCTCCTACCCTCTAATTCTATTTCTCCCGCCTTATTTCTACCTCAAGATCTGTCTGTGCGTCTTTCTCTCGTGGATCCTCATGGTCTCTCTCTCTTTTTCTCTCTCTCTCTCTTTCTTTATCTTCATATATTTCATTCATCCTCTTTCTACTTATATTTTACTAACTCTATTGCTCACTCTCTCTTTACTCAACTCTCTCTCTCTCTGTCTCCCTCCATCCATCTCAATGTATATCCCATTCTCCTCCATTCTCTGTCCATCCTAATGTATGGCTCTCTTTCACTTCGTCACCATCCTGCCCTTACTATCTCTTTTTCCATCCACCCTCTTCGACTTGGCCCTGACATCTCTATTTCCCTCTATCTCTCTATACTTCTTTCTTTCGCCTCCTTCTCTGTACCTCGCAATATACCTCTACCCTCTCTCTCCTCCACCTTACTCTCTGTCAATCATGATCCCTCTTTCACTCACAAACATTCTCCTCTGCTTAAACACAACAGGATGTTTTATTATCATTATATTTGTGTGATGATTGTTGTGTTCTTACCTGCAGTACAGGGCATTCAACTAGATCAAGTCTGTCTTTCACTGTGTGTGTGTGTGTGTGTTTGTGTGTGTGTGTGTATAGTAACTGTATCACGATGGGAGCCATAGAGAGAGACGACAGATCCAGACACCAGACAAGGGCTGTTTCAGCATTGTGTCTTTGCATACAAGTCCCTCCCTTACTTTCTGTAACACACACACACACACACACTATTTTACACTAATGCAAATCAGCATGGAAAGCTCAGTTGATAGAATGTGTGTGCTGTTGAAAAATCCAGTATAATTAGTAACAATGTTTTTGCTCTGCTTTATCCACACGGGCCAGCTGGTGACCACCCAGCAAATCTGGGAGCAACAGTAGGAATAACTCTAGACAGGGCTCGGTGCTCATCCGGCAACTTTGGGCACGAGGGCTGGAACAACCCTAGACAGGACATCAATCCATCGTGGGGTGCACACACACATTCACTCACACATACACACACTAACGGGCAATTTAGAAAGACCAATTAAACTATCATGAATGTCTTTTGAATGCGGGAGGAAACCAAAGTACACAGAGAAAACCCACGGGGAGAACATGCAAACTTCACACAGTAATTGTCTCCACACCCAAGGCTCAAAGCCGTGATCTTCTTGCTGTGAGGCCACAGCACTATCCACTGTGCCACCGTGCTACCAATTCGTGAACAAGATTTTTTGCATTAGCTAGCTAGTTAAGTTTTGTCTCTAGGTAAGTATTGTAATTTGATTGTATTTGTATTTTAATTACTTATTTAGATGGTCACAGCAAAAGTGAAAGGAAAGGTTTATAAGAGAGTAGTGAGACCAGCCTTGTTCTATGGTTTGGAGACAGTGGCACTGACAAAGAGACAGGAATTAGAGCTGGAGATGGCGGAGATTAAGATGTTGGGATTCTCTTTGGGAGTGACCAGGATGAACAGAATTAGGAATGAGAACATCAGAGGAACATCACAGGTTGGAAAATTGGAGGACAAAGTTAGAGAGGGCAGATTGAGATGTTTTGGACATGTGCAGAGGAGGGACAATGGATATATTGGTAGGAGGATGTTATCTATGAAGCTGCCAGGCAGGAAGACCAAAGAGGAGATATATAGATGTGGTCAATGTAGACATGCAGGAGTTGGCTTAAAACCATAATATGCAGAGGACAGGGTTAGGTGGGAAAGATTGATTCGCTGTGGCAACCCCAGTTAAAGTGAGAAGCAGAAGAAGATAATTAGCAAGTTAGGTTTATCATGTGGCAAAGCAAATTTACTAGTAATCCTTTGGAACTTAACTAGTTAAATTGTGTAATTTAGCTTATAAATGTATCTAAATATTAAAGATTTGTTGTTGTGTATGTTATATCAGCTTTTGTTATTATTTGGTTAAATTAGCAAGATAGTTACCTGTAGCATTCATTCCAACATTGTTATTGAACTTTATCCAGTGAGAAATTCCTAGGTGTCTCAGAGTTAGCAAAAGGAAAATGGAAAAAAAAATAATTGAGCTTAATAATGGACCTATTTCTATTTGTTAAACATCCACAAATGTAGAAGTTGGTGCGGGAAGCATAGTCCAAGAAGAGACAAACGATGTAAATTCTTTTCAATCTTGAGGCAACTGACAATTCTCTCAGGAAGTTTGGCACAAACTATTCAGTACAGTTCAGGTGTATATATATAGAGAGAACTGTTTCCAATGGGGGTGCAAGGTGGCACAGTAGGTAGTGCTGTGGCCTCACAGCAAAGAAATCCTGAGTTGGAGCGCTGGGTGTGGCGCTGGGTGTGGCGCAAAATTTCCGTTTGGAGTTTGAATGTTCTCCCCTTGTTCGTGCCCAGAGTTCCCGGGTGAGCATTGGCTTTCTCATGACCCTACAACTAGGATTAAGTTGGTATAGAAAATGAATGAAATGAATGAATGAATTAATGTTTCCAATTGTCACAAAGCAGCTATATGTTGCTATTTATCATATTTTATTTTTATTAATGGCGACATTGGCAAGAAAACGTTCCCTCAAACAATAAGAGGACGACCTCTTGAGAAGAACCAGACCCAGAAGTCATGTGTCCACATGATGTTCCCAGCAAATTCAGTCACACGTTCCGAAGCCGAGCACCGTGCACCATATCCCATCTCTTCTTGCAAAGACTAATCCTATTTTGTCCCTACGCAGTACTTATCGGATGTTATCTGATGATCATGAGAACACAGGCGGCAAAAGAGCGCAAAGAACAGCTTTTTCCAGTTTGTGGCTGACTGATCTCACTTAGCTTCAAATTACAATTACTCCGCTAACTGCAATGTTTTGTGATGCATTGTTATAAATCAGCAGAATGGCATCAGAAGAGCTATAATTATAGAGTCATATAATCTGCATGGTCCTTTTCATCTTTGGTCCAGACACATAGCACACGGTGTCCATTTGGAATCTGGAATACTGATTTATTTGACAAGAATACACGTTTCCACTGTGTAATGGTCCATTCCTGGTTTCTTAAAGCTCAGAGAAGTGGACATCTTTTCAGGACATGGTTAACCTAACACTTGGTAAGTGGCATTTGTGAATGTAATACTGCATTGTAGTGCTTGACAAAGGGTAGAAATATGCAAGTTCCATATCCAGATTGAGACCTGGTGTCCTGTATCACTTTCACAAACTATCCAGTCTCTCAACAAGGACCCCTCCCACGTTCTCTACTCAGCGATTAGGTGGCACCCCTCAGGTCGCCAGCTTTGCTATCCGGCGTGCAAAACACAAAGGAGAAGGGCGACCTTTGTACCCAGAGTCGTCCAGCTCCTCAACTTATAACCCCCCATTCAAACACCGTGGACTCTTGCGTCCGACATTGCATCAACTACTGTTCATCATACAATTTGCCCCCTTTGTATATACCCCCATTGCTCAGTCACTTTATATCTTATTTGCACTACTTTTTATTTTGCACTATTTTATTCTTTTATTTTTATTATTTTATTATTTTTTTTATTATTTAAATGGCATTTGTTGCTCTATGTGCGCTCAATTGCCCCCGGGGAGGGATAAAGTTTTCTGAATCTGAAAATATAAAGGGTGATACCCTTTACTTGTGTTGGTTCTGCCTGTATGTACTATGGTACAACCATAGTTCAATAACTAATATCTGGCTGCTTTATGTCCCAGGGCTCTCTCATGTCTTTCTGGTTCTACCCTGTAGTTATGCTGTCATAGCTCTAGTCTGCCGGGGTTTCTTCTTGCTCTCTGTACAACTTGTGTTTGGATTGATCATTAGATAGTGGACTGTATCCATCTCTCTTTATTCTCTTTACCTTTCTCTCTTTTCTTTCTTTTTTTCTTTTCTATCCTCTATATTTTCTATACTCTTTCAGATGAGCTACACCTAATAAGGCGAAGGGACCAGGTGATGTCAGCGACCCTGCACCTGCTGGATTCCCCTTGACTGCCCATTCACTTTGATTAGTATTATT
>JAOUQV010353476.1:0-10021 GCA_028565295.1 Aspidoras spilotus
AATATATCCACTGTCCCTCCTCTGCACATGTCCAAACCATCTCAATCTGCCCTCTCTAACTTTGTCTCCCAATTTTTTAACATGTGCTATCCCTCTGATGTTCTCATTCCGAATCCTGTCCTTCCTGGTCACTCCTAATAAGAACCTCAACATCTTAATCTCTGCCACGCATATCAATAAATGCAATTGTTCTGCCCTCTAGTGTAAAGAACACTGGTGTATAGTGGATTGTACTATACTGCATTTTAAAAGTAGTTTTTCAAGGGTGTTTTTTTCTAATACTTAAACATTCTCTTATTCTATCTTTAAGATTTTGTGAAACCTGATGCTTTTACCTGAATTGGCTTTATTATAAGGCAAGGTATGTAATTGTTTGGTGGCTGTGAACTTACAGTTCAATTACAGTGTAAAAAAAACTTTAAAACCTGTAAAATTCTTCAGATTCCCCTACAGTTTATACATGAAGCAATTAAAAAGCAAATGAATATATATTAACAAACTAAATTATTTCACCTCATAGTAGAGAAAACACAATATTGCATAACCTCAGACTTCTTAAGGAGAGCAATTTAAAATTTAATGGTGTGTGTATGTATGTATGAATGCATATGTATCTATCTGTATGTATATATGTAATTATTTATATAGGTAGGTTCAGTGCTAAGCATAAATCCTAACCTCTTTGAAAAGTATGGTTTTAATCAGTATCTTAGTAAAAAACAAAATAATTTACAGAATTGTGAAATATTTTTATAGATTTGTTTTATTCTTTACATTTGACGTAATATTAATTAAGTAACAGATTAAAAATCTTCAGTTTAACTTGAAATAGCTAATTACGTTATTTAATAAAAATGAATAAACTCCAAAATATTTCTAAAATTTAGTTGGCTGCCATGATTTTTTTCTTCTTAATGAGAATAAAATGTAGAATTTTAGCATTTCTGCCAAGATTTTCTTCAGGATGTACTCATTTTTGCAACATCGCCTTGAATGGATTTATTAAGAACATGTTTTTTGAAGTATAGGATCGCATAGAAAATATTGATTCTAAAATAAAAATAAAGGATTTTGGCACATGTTGTTGGGGTGTACTCATTCATGCTGAGCATTGTAGGTAGAAAGGTGCAGTGTGTTTACACATTACAAACTTACCCAGGCGGAAAAATTAGTTAATTACCTTCAGTGACTGAAGTATCAAAAGTAGTAAAATTTTGATTTAAAAATTAATTTTAGAACATTAAGTTCTGGTATGGGACGTATCGCTATTTCAGAATAAATCACTAATATATAGACAGACAATCTTAGAATGTAAGCTTGTCTTGTGATTTTATATGTACACATTTAATGATTCCTCTACTTAAAAAAAAAAAATATATATATATATATATATATATACTGTATATATAAAAGAAACATAAGTCAAACAGTGAGTTTTAAATACTAAATGCTGACATTTTACATAAAATCTGATGATTCATTAATTCATTCACTATGAGCAAGTACTTTATTCTGGTAAATTTATGATCTGGAGTCTATGGTAAGAATATTGAACACCAATCACTTACAGAACAAATAAAAAGACACAGAAGCACACACACACACACACACACGCACACACACACACACACAAAAAACACACAGACACATACATCTATTAACATATGTATGAACCACGTGTAAATCCGCTAAGAAACCAGGGAATATATTTGACAGAGATTTTAGATCAGGCTCAGATCAGGACCTGAGTTGTTGTGACACTGCAAAGCTTGTCAATCATATGTTTCCACAAGTGTGATTATTTTGCATAAAAAGACATAAACCCAAGTCAATTTAAAAGTCACATAGTAACCTGCCATCAACATCAATTTCTTTAATTCATAAGTTACAGTCTATTTACACTCGAGTGACTTTCTCTACCAGAAGCTACTGATTTACATTTTTGCCCAGTATTAGAGACCAGCTACAGAAATATGCGGCGCATTCGAATAAATTTTAGCACCATAAAGAAATTTATGTCATTTGGCTTCTTGTGTATAAGACTTAAGGTATTTTCTCTCCATCCCTATATACTTTCACTTTATTATTTGGTCTTGAGTTTGGATTTGGGCATAGCAGCAGGCACAGGAGCTGGAGCTTGAGTTGGGGGAGGAGGTTTGATTAATGACATCACAAGCTTAAATCTGGGGGGAAAAAACAGGATTCAATCGATTATTAGAAAAACACAGAACTGTACTTTTACAAATTAGAGAATAAAGAATGTGAAAAGTATGTAATAAAATTAATTTTATCAGTATGGATTAAGAAAAGCACATTTAATCTGTTTTTTTGTTCTTTAGTTTCTGTATCCTCAGCATATCTCTTGACTGTTATACTTATATCAGCAGGTCATGCTAGATATTGTCTTTATAAAAGAACATATTTAGGAGCTACAACAAAATCTGCTTTGCTTGCTGTGAAACTGGAAGATATCAGCTGGAATAATCATATTATATTGGGCTACTGTTTGCCAAAGATGACAAGGAGGGAAGCATATGAGGAGACAGAGAGAGAGCAGGATAGTCAAGAATGTAGGACTGAGGGTAGCAACACTGAATGTAGGGATGTACTGGCAGGCAACGAGAGGGTGAGGGAAAGATGGAATGAGTATTTTAAGGAGCTGATGAATAAACAGAATGACAGGAAAAGAGGAGTGTGGGGCATAAAAAAGGGGAACAGGAAGTAGCAAAGATTGGCAAAGAAGAAGTAAGGAAAGCTTTGAAAAGGATGAAGATAGGGAAAAAGTCGGATCTGATGACATACCGGTAGAAGTATGGAAATGTATAGGAGAGATGGAAGTGGTGATAGGGTGCCAAGAGAGGAACTCCTGAGTGGCTGAAAAATTTGTTAGATTGTGCAGGACATGTATGACAATAGCATGAAAGTAGTGAGATGTGCTGTAGAAGTTACATATAACTTCAAGGTAAAGGTGGGACTGCATCAAGGATTGGCTCTGTCAGAAGTGATGTGTGACAAAAGGGTTGCAGCAAAAGTGGAAGGAAAGGTCTGTAAGAGAGTAGTGAGACCAGCCTTGCTGCATGGTTTGGAGACAGTGGCACTGACTAAGAGACAGAAATCAGAGCTGGAGGTTGCAGCGCTCAAGATGTTGAGGTTCTCGTTGGAAGTGACCAGGATAGACAGATTTAGGAATGAGAACATCAGAGAGACAGCACAGGTTGGAAAATTAGGAGACAAAGAGAGGCCAGACTGAGATGGTTTGGAGATGTGCGTATATATATATGTATATATATATATACATATATATATACATATATATATAAACTATATAAACAATATATATAAATTATCTCTTAAATGTTACTCATTGAGAACTTATTTATATGTGTATTTTTATGCACTCAAATGTATTGCTTTGTGCAATTTAGATGGTGTGCTCTTACATCTCTTTCGTTTTTGCCACCAGGCATTGGACGGCACGGATAATCCTGTCAATCCGCTCCTGTCAGAATTGTCAAAGTTATGTCAAGAATATCAAAAGACACTGATTTACTGATAATATTATTTACTGACAATTTACCTGCTGTAATTTGTATGCCATAGGCAGAGAGAAAGAACAAATCACACCTAGTGAACACAAGGAAAAAAATGGGTGTACAATATATACAGTATGTAATCATTAGACATGTAAATATCCTTCATTTAAAAGTTGATCTTACCAGCAATCATAAGAGTAAGGCCATTGGTTTTTACCCCAACACAGGTCAGCAGGTACAGCAGCACAATAAACTATATAAGAAAAATATTTATTTAGCACAGACTGTCATTTCTGAATACAGAGACCGGCCCATATATACACACAGAAAAAAAGTGAAAAGGTAGATGTAATCTATTTGGCATTATTTTTGCACACAGCAGAATTTGGTCCTTTGCATTTAAGTCATCCGTGCAGTAAAAGACACATACAGTATACACATGAGGTAAGCACACATGCCCAGATCAGTGGGAAGCCTTCACAGCACCCGGGGAGCAACGTCACTTAACCCATATCATGACATAGTGGTACCGGGCATCACGCCCTAACTACAAGCCTAGGACTGCCCATGGTGACACATTAACTGAGTTGCGTTTTTCCTCTGCTTTAAATTCTGGTGGAATTCTACAACTCCATTTGACTTATACAAACCTAAATCTACAGTTATTTAAATAGCACATTGTAGCTGTTGTAATAAAAACACCAGATTTCAGTTCCAGCTCCTACAATACAACACAACCTACGCTGTGGGATAGGGAGTGAGCATCCCAATCTATTTCAGCTGTTGCAGCCCTTTGAGTTAAACTCCAGTTGCTAATGCTCCTGGCTTTTTCCAGCAGGACACTCTACCAACTAAGCTATCCACGCTACACTCTGGACTACAACTCTTTATTAGCATTAATAAACACAACAGTTTTTCAACCAGCAAAAGACAAAACTAAATAAAATGGCAGAACTAACAAACGCAACATAGCAAGTTAGTGCAGAAATTGTAGACATAATGAGAAGACGAACACTTCTTAACTAAATTCAAAACTGAAATGTGTTTGAGTATAATGTTGTTCTCCTTATATGCGGGTTAATATAATAATCTTGTCATTTCATCACGGTTTTTTATGGTTGGCTGCACAGATGTGCTCTGTGGGATAGGGATAGGCTAACTGAGCTAAGTGGAAACTAGAGCAGACTGTAGAAAACCCACGTGAACCCACCAGGAAAAGGAAGCAAACACCGTCAGCCTCCCAACCTCGGTCTCGCATAAGAAGAAAACACCGGCAGATGGTGTCCCGGTTTTTTATTACTCTAACCTGGCAACCCTAGATCTGGCACATCTTTTTACACTGGATGCCACTAATTTAAACAATAAATCATAATAATATGAAGTAAATTTGAGTAAAAACATCCAGTATATAGCATTTTAGTCTCTTATCTCTATTGTTTGTTGTTTAACAAGTCTAATTTATTTGATCAAATATTATTAGCGAGTCTAAATTAAAATAGTTACACAGTACATATACAGTAAAGTGAATAATATTAATTATAATTTATTTGACTAAAATAACTAAAATAGTTCTAATATATTACGCTTATAACTAGCTTTGATATTTTAGCTAACATTTCTGGTAAACAGTGGGTTAGATATGACATTCAGACCTTCAGTGAGTCTTTAATGCTGTCAATGAAGAAGAGTCTCTTCAGCTCTGTGATTAAGGTTGCTATAAGGAGCACAATTTTCTCCACAACACGAACTGTGGTCTCATCTGTCAAAGTGCGGTCCACATCCAAATAAGACCTATCAATTAATAACAAAAATAATTATATAGTGACATACAGTAGTTGAAAAAGAAGATATATGGATACAATACACAGCATGTATGTGTATGTATGAGTTACAAAAGTGATCTCAATTAATTTTCATGACAATTTTCTCCAAATTAAATGGTCAGTTCCTCATTCAACCTAATTCTTCCTTGATCTATATCACTAATCCTAAATCAGAGCTAAAAGTAACAGCTCAGTCAGAGTTGGTGTTTTGGGTATGTCTGTTTTGGGTAAGTCTTCAGAACAAGTGATATTGCACTTTGTGTTAAATAATTTACACACTTTCTTGTCATGAAAAGAAGTCTCCTAATGTATTTAGGACAAGGTGATGAGAAAACTGTTTCTAGGTGCTATAATGCTATATACCATGCTCTTGTTTATATGCTTACTGGAAGGGATGAGTTCCATTGTTAAGCCGGACCAGGTCCATTGTTTTATAGAGGAGGCGTACAGGGAGGGTAAAGGCCATGATTCCCAGGCCTAGGTTGGACAGCAGAGTGATGGCACTGAGCTGGTACAGACTGGCTAAGCCCATTACTAGCCCTGTAAACACCAGTCCAGTTTTTCCCACATCCCGCCAGAACAACAGGTCCCCCACTGTCAAGAAAACAGCATATTCTGAATTAAAAACAACATGCTGATCAAGTTTAAATACAAGTTAATGCAATTATTGGTCTTTAAAATACCAAGCCTTTCATTTTGCCAGAATACCAAACCATATATTGGTATCTAAGCATTTTAATTGCAAATATTTCAAACATGTTCTTGATATTATTTTAGTAAATATCTGATGAAACATGATAAAATGGGTGAATGTGGCCTATATTCTTTACTTATTGCAAGACATCATAACTCCCGCATAATGGTTTTGTTATAAATTAGATCTACATCCTGAGACCATTAAGATGATAATATATTCAAAATGCAAAGACTGCTTGGATTGTACAATCGAATTAGGGTGGCTTCATTCAATAAAACAAAGAAACATTTCAGAAATATTTTTTCCAATATTTAGATTATACATTAATGTATTCAAATATAGATATAATTATACCCCAAATCCTATAAGTAGAAATAATCCCAGTGGCGTTTATATCACAGATAACTAGACAGCAACAACAGACTTCTCATTCACAGCGGTGCAGGGGCACATTGTTTCACAAGCTTACATTAAGCTAACAAATCTAAACAGCTGTCACTTGTGATTATTCAGCAAGCAGGTGCAAATCTGTGCCATGGCCATCACAGGTGAATAAGCAAACTTCTGGAAACGTGCATATTTAACAGAGAACTTTTTGGTAAGACAGTTAGCCTTGCTAACTAACTATTCAATTCAGGCTAACATGGCTGTGCCAGATTAAATCCCTCCAAGGAGTCATCTGGTGATGCAGCCAAAACAGAGGATTTCAAATGTTTTATTTAATAATTACATTTAAAAGAGGCACAGTATGCCCTAGCACCCATGGCCTAGAGGTAATCTATTCATCCGATCCCATAGTCTTGTCAATATCTTGAGACAAACTGACCGATCAACAGTCTTAGTAAAGCCCCTCTGCTTACAATAGCCTCTTCACCTGCTACTACACTTCTTATCACAATATCACCATATTATCCTCTCTATATATTATCAGTTTAGTTTCTATTTCTGAATAATGTAGACATGTCTTACCTTTGCTGGCCATTTCTGTTGTTTTCACACCAAACACTCTCTCCTCCCTGAACTCC
Source organism: Aspidoras spilotus (assembly GCA_028565295.1). Lineage (NCBI taxonomy): Eukaryota > Metazoa > Chordata > Actinopteri > Siluriformes > Callichthyidae > Aspidoras > Aspidoras spilotus. The sequence goes on from JAOUQV010353476.1 coordinate 7,079, forward strand.
TCAGACCCAGCAGACTTTTTTTGGCTACCATAAGCAAAGTCAGCAGTACAGTTCCAACTAGACCTAATTATATCCCCACCACTGAGACACCCCATCTTTACACACACACACACACCACATGCTGTCACATATAAAACCACTCCCTACTTTATGCCCCTCAAAGCCACTCAGAAGTCCAAGACAATCCTGTGCTTGTGTATGGAGACCTTTTAAAGCTGTACATTTTAACCCACTATACTTAGCAATAATAACCAACAATCAATGCAGTTTTATTTTTTATTATAGCCTTCAAAATTAATAGACTGTGTTCAGAGTTGGACTTATCTTGATATATGTAAGGAAAGCATTTAAGGTCAGGTTCTGTTAGCACTGAAGCTAATTTTATGGGTGGATAATTTAGATAATTAGTACATTATTAAATTATTATAAGTCACAATTTTACTGATATAAAATTAACTCCTTGAGGCAAGTAGTTAACCATGGAGGGTGTTTTGAGACAATATTATCCAAAAAAATGAAGCAATACGTAATTAAAATAATTAATTAATTAAATGTTTCTTTAAATTATTACATTTCATTAAAACATTCTTTATTCATTTAATTATATAATATTGTCACAAAACGCCCTCCATAGTTAAGACGTATCGGAGTTTTGAATACTGATGAACTGGTATTATTGACTGGTATTAGAAACAGAACTGTAAAAATGGACCAGTGGTTTTGGATATGAAATTAAACTTTACCGAGAATGTATAGCTTCAAAAGTCGGTGTTTAAAACAGCAATTAGTGATTTCCAGAGATCAGTGTTAAATGTGAGGTTATTGAATCCTGGACTCTATAGAAAGAAGACGATAGATACAGAATTTTCAGACTTTTGAGAAGCAGCACCTCTGGAAGTTCTTGAGGATTTCATGGATAAAGATGATGATCACTGAGCAAGCTTACAAGATGGCCAGAACAGATAAGGAGTTACTAAACCGCATATAAAATCCTCCAAAATACGTTACTACTACTATTGAAGGAAGGGAAACGACAGGACGGAGTCAGAAGAAAGAAAGACCAAGAGAAACCAGTATGGACATCATTGCAAAAAATTTTCCAGGGGCCAGAATTCTACAAGGGACATGAGACAGAGGAAATTGGAGAAAGCCGACTCATCCATGCAGCCAAGCATCACAAGGTGATGACTGCGTATGACATATCCTTTTTTCAGCCTGTCCCCTTTAGCGCAAGTGACCTCATTACGTCTGTGGTAAATATGTCTGCCTTCCATTTTTTGTGTTGTTCCGCTGTGTGCCGTGTTAATTTTCTATTGAAATAACACAAAGTTAATATAACGTATTTAATATTATATGATTATTATCTAGGGTAACATTCTATTATGAAAGTAAAAGTATTTCAATAATCATTTAGTGCTGTGCATTTATTTGCCAGCATCAAGCCACAGAGATGATTCAGATGGATAAATATAGCTATATAACTGTAATGCTCACCCCCAGGCACCGTCCCAAACCTGATCGCTCTCACACAATCTTTCTAATTCTGGAGACAAAGTGTGCGTTACTGAGAGATAAGACGCGCCTTTATGGGAATTTGTGTGTGGGCGTGCAGGTAGTGTAGTGTAGTGAAAGGGGTGCGTCGGATAGCCAACGTTGAACCACGCCAGGGAGACAAAGCGAGAGATGGAGGAACTAAAACTTCATTATAACAATACACAAAAGACGTGACTATAAAACGGAAAACAAAGCCTAATAGCGAATGCGCGATGAAACAAAGACTGAATGAAAACAAGAATCCAGACTTTATATACATAAACCGAGAGAACATGGCATAGATACAAAAACCACATTACTCGAAAACTTGCATATATCCTACATACCTATACACCTTTCTTACATCTATACTACCTGATAACCTCAAACCTGATAATGATCAGCGTCGGCAAACCCTTATATAAATAGCCGGCAGGGATATAATCAAAAACATGACACACACCTGAGCAGATTAACAAATTGGGTGTGTGCAAGACAGAGAATAAAGAAATAAACAAAAGCGCCCTACGCACTTGGAGTGCACATGACTCTGAAGCTGAAGAAAGGCATGGCATAGGCGCTAACACTGGCACGGGGCATGTCTCAGGCACTGACGCCTGTGTGACTTTGCTTAAACACTGGCACGAGGCGTGGCTTAAGTGCTGTAATGAAGCATGGCATAGGCGTTGGCGCTGGTGCTGGCAAGGGGCATGGCTTTGTCCTTGGCACTGAGGCTGAAGAAAGGCGTGGCTTTGGTTTTGGCACTGAAGAAAGGCATGGCTCTGGCTTTGGCACTGACACTGAAGAAAGGCGTGGCTTTGGTGTTGGTGTTTGCATGAAGTATTGTTTTGTCGCTGCAAAAATGCATGGCTACAAATAACATAAGCAGAAATATGAATATAACTATAAACATAAACATGACAAAACATAAGTCCAAGAGTACATGACCTGCAAATGAATATCAGAACAAAAACAAAACAAATTGCATTCGTGATCCTGCAAATACCTCACAATAGCATTAATCTGTCTGTAAATAGCATCTTGATATTGGAATAAACCCCACACTGGATAACGTGCAGAACAGGATCTGAAATTACAGTCTAAGTGAGAGCTTAGTGCTTTCTCCATCCATTTGTCTAATATAATAATCTAGTCATCTAATTGCCTTCTGTTAAGGTCTTTTTAAAACTGGGCCTTTATTTTTGGTGACTATATATATTTATATATACATCCAAAGCAGAATCTATCAGTTCTGTACAACACACATACATATATACAGGGGTTGGACACTGAAACTGAAACACCTGGTTTTAGACCACAACAATTTATTAGCATGGTGTAGGGCCTCCTTTTGTGGCCAATACAGCGTCAATTCGTCTTGGGAATGACACATACAAGTCTTGCACAGTG
>JAOUQV010353485.1:0-12631 GCA_028565295.1 Aspidoras spilotus
ATGTACAGAGGAGGGACAGTGGATATATTGGTAGGAGGATGTTAGAAATGGAGCTGCCAGGCGATACTTATGAAGAAACATAAGCATAAGACCCACTACTTTATAAATATGGCTGTTACTAAACTTACAAAATATGTATTTATATATTTTATTTTCCCCAATATTTTGTACCTTTATTGTCCAAAATCTTTTGTTAACATAGAGAAGCTCAGCTTTTCTTTTCCACAAACGTTAGATAACTGGGGGAAACAAAATCATGGCATAGGTGCAAATTGAGAGTAGTCTATATAGTTACTGGTTACAAAAAATTCATTGGGCTCATAATATCTTCAAAGAAATACATTCGATGAATATATAAGAATTTTTATTTATTATTTCTTTGCATTTGTTTTGTTTTATTTCGTTTTCTTCCCACACACACACACACACACACACACACACACACACACACACGGCTCCATAGCTCAGGGGTTAGAGCACTGGTCTTGTAAACCAGGGGTCGCGAGTTCAAATCTCGCTGGGGCCTTCCCGGTAGTTTTAAATTGGCGATCCAAGCCCAACCGTGTCCACCACATCAACGCCGCTCAATCGTGCTCATGCCGTGATAAAGGTCTTTCTCTTTAGAAGTTAAAGTATACATCAGACGATTAGAGAATAAACCACATATTTCCACAGTAAGGGATAATGATATTAGGCTGATAACAGTGACACTTGCATATAATATCATTATTATCACATCGTTTAAATATAATCAGCCGCTAGATGGCAGACAATACACGATTATTGGCTACATTATAAAACCATTAACTATAAATCAGACATTGTGACGATTTCGCTCATCTTGTCAAATACTAACAACTAGTCTTTCTGCTGTTGCTATAAACATGTTCTCTCGACAGAAATAAATTCCACGTAATTTATATTTAAGACGTAACGATAATATTTTTTGCCACGCGTAATCCGGCATTTTGTTCTGTGTTAGATATTGCTGCTAATTTCCTGATTGGCTATTTCTTTAGACAATCATCGTAATATCCAATCGGATCTGGGAAATATGATCCGTTAGCCAATCCAAATGTGTTCTTCTAAGGAGGCGGGCATGTGTCACAATACGGGTGAGTTACGAGTGAAGCAAGGCGGAGAGGTAGTGGGTTTTTAGCGAGGCTGGATGATTAGCTGTGAAGAATCTGTGCGGTTTTTAAACACCTCAGCTGAAGAAATTGGACGAAAAATAAACGAGTTGTTCTGGGGATGTTCGTTTCGACACAAAATGAATGTCAGGACGTGAAAAATATTCGGTGTCACTCTTACGGATGTGGACTGTTCACGTGGAAACTGTATGTTTTTTCGAAGAAACTTATTTGATATGTGATTAATGCTACCGTTACTACCAGTTACTTTAACTAGTAAAATAACCAAGCGCTAGTTAATCCTTTGATTGTTGTTATACAAAGTAAGTTAAGTCCGTTAAAGCTGAGTTGAATTCACCTCGCGCACACACGTTAGCCAGGGCTGCATTAAGGCGATGCTAAGCTAAACCTCATCACCATTACATTTCTGTCACTAGCTGTTTGTTGACTTGTAATTATTTACTTTGCAGTTGTTAACGAATTGTTGCATATTTTATCTCGAGAACAGCATATTTTAATATATAAAAAAAAACACACAATAAGACGACTGTCAAAATTGCTTTGCTCGCACACAAGCGAAGTGAGCTAGCAAACTTCTTGGTTTAGTTTGTGTACATTGCGACCGATTATAAAAAAAAAACCGTTTCCAGAGATTTTGTGGGATTTTAAAAAATAAGCAACAATAACAGAAAACCATGTCATAGCACGACATTTGGTTGAAACTGATCAGTAAGTGGCTTAACTAAACAATTCGGTAATATGTCACTTACTAGTTCTATATTGAAGGCCAAATATTTATCTAACGTTTTAACTACGTGAATTAGAGAGTTGTTTTCTACAGGGTTTTAAAACGGTAAATTAAAAACGTATTTCAATTTAAAACGTTGTAGAATGAATAATAAATATATATCGTCCTAAATTCTTATCTATGACGAAACACTAACGTGGGAAAACTACTTAGAGAGTCACGCGATATCTTGAACATGTTTTTTAACGCAAGCGCAAATCATATTCCATATCATCTACAGCTTTTGTGCTTGTATTCTTTCTCCCCAGGACAGTGAGCTAGATGGCACACTCGGAGAAAAGTATTTTGAGTCTGTAATCAGAAAAACAGACCACCAGGCCAACTCGAACCTCTCCGTTTCTTTCTCCTTGTCTTGCACTGGCAGCTCAGGGCATGGAGCCATCATACTCTAGATCCAGCGGAGACATTCTGCGCAGAAACCCCCAGCACGACTTTGAACTCATCCAGAGAGTCGGCAGTGGCACATATGGAGACGTGTTCAAGGTACGTGTGGCGGTGTAGACTTATTTGCCAGTTAAAGAATTACCTGGCTTACGTATGCTGTGTCAGGTGCAACGATTGATGTTAGTTGAGCAGATGGATGTTGGCTAAATTTAGGAACTCTCTTTAAATTCTAAGGGTTCGTCTCCTGTCATACTGATTCAAAAGGCTGTGATACATTAGTAGAAAAAATGGTTTAGCCTTGGTTCTTCCCACAACCAAACAGTTAGAAGTGGAGGGTGGGGCTTGTAGTTCCAACAATAGGGACTCTCTTATGGCTAGTCAAAATAATATGATCAATAGCAGACATGCTAGTCATGAAGAACTCATTTGCAAAAACAGATCTCCATTTTTATACATTTTCAGCAATATTGTATTGTCTGTATTATATATTCAAGCTTATCAGTCATACTTCAATTAGGAATATTTAGATTTAATAAAACAATTGAACATTGAGCATTTTAAATTGAACATGAATGAAATATTCATTTTTTTTAAATAAAAAAAGCAGATAACTTTAATGCTTATCCTCAACATAACATGAGCTATTATAGTGCTCAAAAATTACAATGTGAACAGGCTTTTCTATTCCAGGGCTCTTCAGGGGGATCTGTGAGATCAGAGATGTTGTATAATTAATTTATTTTCTTAATATATTTTTAATTATTGCAATTATTAGTTTTAAACAGCATTTTGAAATGAGCAGAACAGTCCCAACTCTGTTTCACGAGCTGTTACTCTGCAGGCTGAGTGTACGGGTTATAGTATTATCTATATAGTAAATCTTTTTATTTAACGTACCTGCCTAATAGGAATGATGAGTCAGCACTTTGAAACGAGCAGAGTGCTGCTCCCAGTAAAGGGTTGTTATTCCTGTAATTAATATGCACGCAGATGCTGGGAGTGGAATAATCAGGCTCTGTCAATAAACAAAATAGATTTATGCAACGGAATAAGAAATTTCGAAGCCTTAAAAAAGAACAGGTTTTTCTCAAACTAGCAAATCCTGAAATTAAAAATTATTATTATTATTATTAATAACTCAATAAATAAATGCCTTCGGTTTTGAAATGTACTCGTTTTCCTGACTATTCTGTTTCCTATAGTATTCACAGTTTTCTCTCTTATTTTGGTTAAATGTTGTGTAACTCGCATAGAACTCTCCAACTATTAAGTGTTGAACATTTACAAGAATTTTGTGTGTGTGTGTTTTTGTCCATAGAGGTATAGTGCACTTGCGTGACAGATCTTGCTATTTGAGAACTATTTTTGTGTTTTTATATATGTCGGGTGTGCGATTCAACTTTAAATATTTTAAGTTGTGATGTTTAAAGTTGCATTACTGACAGCATTGGGGGGAAAACCTACTATAGCCACTGACTTTGTTACAGGCTTTATTATATGCCTCCTAATTTGCCATAGTGCACCCGATTTTACAAGCCAATGTGTCAATGTTACCCGCAGGTTTGAGCATAAATATTTGTGTTGTGTTCTGTGTGTCAAATTATTTCTCAGATGAATGACACATTCCACAAATTCCAGACAAACTGGAAAAGGCATGTGTGAAAAACTAAGTAAACCTTTATTCTTTTGATGGGAATTAATGGGATGCTGCTTTAATAAATAAAGAATTATTGCATTAGTAAATAAACATAAATCATAAGAGTAATAAAAAATGGTGTTTTATCACACATGCACTGGAGATGCATCTCATCATATAGAGAACACCTTATTTTTGAGATAATATTGATGCCTTCCGAAGAATTTGCGGCCTTTATGATGTCTTTGTTTCCAAATAGTGTAAATGATTGACGTACTAAGGTCATACTGACACCTAAATTACTCACTTTAATACCATGCTTGTGTTTTTATGATTTTATTTCAATTGATATTATATGTTTTTTTTTTATTTTTTTTATTATTATTTTTTTTTATTACTACCCTTTTCACTTTTTTTGGCCCCATAAACTCACAATTTAAGATGAAAATCACAAATATCCACCTTAACACAACATGCGAGATGCATTTGCAACGCACTGAACATAAGCGAAATAAGCTTGTAGAATCTGCGGTAATGACGCTGCCACCTAGCTATAATTCTGTGGTAGGCCAAGGTTTCCCTCATATGAGCGCCCTCATATACTCTTAAATGTTATCTTGTTTCTTGCAATACTTGTGTTTGTGTGTGTATATAAAATTGCTCAAAATTATAGGTATTCTTGTATTTCTGTTTAACACCAAACAAGGCTGGCTGCTCTTCGTTTTTATGCCTAAATGCATTGCTTTGGTTTCTTCTCCGTGTTTTTGCCTTTAAGACATGTGACGCGATTAGTATGCTTAGTCAGCATTACTGTTACTATACCTTAATGTTATACCATAACAAAGTGATGATGACATTTATTTATTGAGGAACATGAACTAATATAACATGTATTTGCAAACAACTTCAGTGGTGTTCCATCCATTAACTTTTCACTCGATTACGGTTAGGACTTTGACTCGGCCGGTCAAAACATTAACTTTATTCTCCTTTTAATCATTTTTGGTAGAAAAAACGTGTGTGATTAGCATTGTTCTTTTGCTGCATGAGCCACGTTCTCAGATTTTCTGACATTTTCTCTAGAATTTACTGTTCAGATTTAGAATTAATTGTTCCATCAATGATTGCAAGTCTTGATGGCCCTAATGCAAAACATTATACCATCATGGCGGCACCACCGCGTTCCACAGATTGGAGTAGGTTTTTATACTGTAATGCAGGGATGTTTCTGTCTGTAAACATAATGCCTCTCATTTAAACTAAATGGTTATATTTTAAGGTTTCTATGGCTGCCGCAACTAATCGACATAATCAATGACCTCAATGTATTTTCACAGACATCATTTTAATTAAAATTTTAGTGTTTAGATTAATTGATTAATATATCATATATTTGAATGATTAATAAATAGAATATTAGTTGTTAGTGGCAGCAGTTTTGTCAGTCCACAAAGCATTTTTAAACATTCTTTTGGCTTTTTAATGTGATCTTCAGCAAAATGCATATGGGCAGCAGTATTCTTTTTGAAATCTTTTTCTTTGCAGCTGTCCCATATAGTAACCTTAGCCTATGTGAGAAAGGCACCTGGTTTCTTAGAATTTATCTCTGATTCTTTGTGACCTTGCAGAGTACAGACCTGCTTTTGGAATACTCTTTGTCAGTCCCAAGGATGGTAGTAATGCTCTTGAATTTCCTCTATGTATAAACCATCCATCTGATTGTGGATTAGTGTATTCAAACTCTGAAGAGATGGTTTTGAAACTTTCCAGCTTGATCAACAACTTTCCTTCTGGTGTCCTCACGCATCCTGATTTTTTGTTCCATGATAAACTTCTACAAGCACTTGTTATGAAGATCAGACTTTGCCAGATTCCTGTACTTTGAGAAATATTGAAAATTAAAAAAGATTTTCAAGAGCCAATTCTTACATTTACTATACTATGACATTCAACATTTAATTTATTTAGGATCAGTGAAAATATTTAAGAACTCATCACATTTCTGCCACATTACAATTCTGCGTTATTGGCGCAGTTTGCATCTAGGCATCTATGGATATCACCCACAAACTGAAATGAACAGCGCATTTGGCTCTTGCAGCCAGGACAATTTTAAATAACATTGCTCTACAGTTAAAAAAAAAATAAAGATTGCATAACTCGGATGGTCTTAACTTAAACCCTCATTTTTCTGACCTGCATACAAATGTTTTTTACGAATTATTTGAGTCTGTGGTGACTAGTGTTGTGATGTACTTCTCTTATATATGCACACGTGTGTGTGGTGTGTGTGTGTGTATGCATGAGAGAGAGAGAAAGAATGGCTTTGAACGCTCTTGAGAAGAATAACCGCACTGCACTGCACTTTAGAACTCATCTTTGCTCTGCTGCAATAGTTAATGTTTAAATAAACAAGACTTTGTCTCTGAATGCTCACCTTTTGCGTCTGACTGGGTAGACGTGTTTTTTAGGGTGGGTGTTCTCAGTATGTCAGAGTGAATGTAGTTTGTGTGCTGTTTTTTTCTAGACAGGATCCCTCTTTGTCTGTGTTTGCCAATTAAAATGCACCAGGGGTGAACTTTTTATTCACTTGTAGTAATTGTAGCTCTAATAGGGAGGTTTTATAAAGCATTTGATCCTTCCATGAGAATCCTCTTATGAACGTGTAGGTGGCTGGTCCAATATCCATGCGTATTAATGACACAACCATTTAGAATTTCATTTACCAGGCATGCTATACATTCCTGGAAACGTTTTGGAAATATAAACGTTTCCATGTATCCATGACTGAGCAACTTCTTCAAGCCAAGGGCTAGACATGTGTTTGTGACTGCACTAGATTTGCCGTTATTGTTTGGTGGACATCCTTCCTCTTTGTGAGCCGAGTCTCAGCGAGCAGTGTATGCGTGTTATCTTGCAGTGTGTGCTATGCTTGAATGAGGTTTATTGAGGGTATACACACTGACGTCACTTTCCTGCAGAAACGCCACATGCAACATGGCTGCCTTCAGTTTTGGAAGCTCCAACTGCAAGAGGATCTGTGACCCTCAATAACTGGGTATAGAAAATGAATAAATTAAATTGAGCCTGAAGACAGAGATTTAAATCCAGGCATTTATGACATGTTTCTGCAGCTGAACATTTGTAAAACCTTTGGTACCTAAATTGCAGCATAAAATATTTGATGGAAATGCACTGTGTGATTGTTATATCCACTGTTGTTTTGCATCTGGGGGATATACTGCAAATATCAATATGTTAGATAGATAGTATTTTTAAAAAGACCATATTAGTGTTATCAAGTATTCTGAAGATACAGTTTTCCATTTGAGTACATTAAAAGAGTGCATAAAAGTTCTTTTTAGCTCTATCTTCACATGATAAGTGTTGTTTACTTTGCTAGACGCTAGTTCTAGATGCCACTGCATGATTTTCTTGCCGCTCACATTAGGTGTTTCATTGTCATCAGCTCGTGGTTACTGTTAATAAGAGGAAAGGTATTTACGTTTAACTCAAATTCTAGGCACATCTTGTTTTGTTTTATGCCTAAATACTGTGTGTGCATGCATGTGTGTAAGCTGTGTCTGAGATTTTACATCCATTCTGAATGTCTGTCTGGTGCATTTTGAAGAAAATTGTTTCCCGTAGTTTAAAATGGCTAAATCTAAATGCACTCAGTAAGCCAAAATAGATGATATGGGCTTATTTTGACAAATAGTGTTCCCAGGTAAGTTTTGTAAGTAGCACATCCTTGCTTTTGGTTTCTTGTTATTGATTACTTTTAAATTACAGTCTGTTGTGAGCAGAATGCAGTGTTTCACTGGCACATGCTGTATAGGATGCATGCTCTTTGGTTTTTAGATGTTGCCATGTTCCGTTCCCTGAATTTCAGGGCTTTTTGAATTGCAGCACTTAACCTTTTGTTATGTTTTGCCAGTTTCTTGAAGCTCTTAAACATTTTAGATTTATTTTTGTGTTTTCTTGGAATTTACTCCATGTGCTGATGCTGTCACAGAGTGGGTGTAACCTGAATGAATTTTGCCTAGTGTGATGTCACATGTACCTTTTTTTTGTTGACAAAAGCAGGAAGCATTTTGTTGCCTGCAATTAAAAGATGTGCTTTGAAGAAGTAATGTCATGTCATGCTTTTTTGACACATGACAAAAACATACCGACAGACCTATCCTATTTTAGGAAGCAATGTTCCTGGAATTAAAATAGATATGCGAGAAATATAGGCAAAAATTTAAAGTAGTCTGTAGAGAAAAAGGTGTAAATTTAAAAAAAAGCAGACGGGATTTTATATCCTTCACAATTATTGGCACCTCTGGTAAATATGGCTTTGTAAATCTCTAAACATTGTTAGTGTGTGATTAACATTTGATGTTTAAAAGACTTTCTAATGCACCAATAAATCCAAACTAAAGTTATTTGTTCTGAGTCTTCACTCATTATATAATATATGATATAGTTTTAGTACATTGGTTTTTAAAGATTATTTATTTCAATACCTCTGAATATTTTTATCCAAGATGTTTTTGTTTTTATTTTGTGTGAGCTTAAGTTATTTTAAAAAGTACATTTCTTATCAAACATTTCGTCATGTTTACCAGTGGTGTCTGTGGGAGAATGTAAAAGATGTTAATTATAGTTTTGATTGATTAAAACATCCCAGTTGACAGTTTTGTTTAGAAACCCTAAGCACTATTGGTTGAAATAGTTGTGAATCTGGTTCCTGTAATAACCCAGAGAATCTGTGCTACTTCTTACCAACCAGAACTGATTGGAGAGTTGATCCTCCACTGGTGCTTGAACCCTAACATTATCCATGATGCTAAGTTTACTCATGCATGTGTGAGGTGTTTTCCTCTGTTATTTGTACCTCTGCTGACAAATGTTAACATTGTAGTTGGGACAAAGGAGATTTTTGAAAGCTCAGATTACATTTTTGTGGATAAGAAGCCATCGGTCTACCCATCACTATGAATTCATTAATGAATTTCTGTAGAAATTATTACTCATCCACCATTTACCAGCTATAGCAACTTTCACAGCGCTCGTTGATTGTTGGAGCCAGGAGTGGTTTGCCAGTGTTTTGGCAACATCTGCACTTGTGTTCTGTTCCCATACACTGGTAATACTTATGTATCAAGAATGGAGGAACCATCAGCAATTATCAAGACAAAGGTCACACAACAGTCAGCCACATGTGTTTAATCCAAGCGGCAAGCGTTAAACTTATGGAGCTGCTGCAGTGAGTATGGATCTACTTGTATCGTGTAGACTGTTGCGTGCTATAATTATTTAAAAAGGCGGACCAACACATTATTAGCAAGGTTTTATTAATTTAGTGTATTATGTTTTTTGGTCATATAAATATTGTAATATATTAGCACCCAATAAAAAGAGAGGAAGACATTGAATTGATATATTTTAAGTGCATCTTTCTCATTTTAATACATATCAGTCTTGTATCATAGAGTCTTAAAAGCAAACCTGCTCCTCAGTGAACAGTGTTAATCATATCTACATATTATATGTGGCCATTTGTTTTGTGGTCTATACTGATCATCTGTAAAAGTAGCCAGTTGTGCCACCGGTTAGACTAGACCAAGCTGCAGCCTGCCATTATCCAATCCAACCTATGTTATGGGTGGATTTATTTCACCAGGGTTGTCTCCATTTGTTTGTAGAAAGACGTGTTTATTTTGTTTACACTGTAACTATTGTAATCTTTAGAATCATTTTATTTAGCCTTTAGAGACACGTTTAAATATAGCACTGTTAAAATACACTTTAACTGTGTAATTGAAGACAAAGAGGTTACAATCCAAGCATCAGAATGGCGGAGAAAGGTGATTTAAAATGACTTTGAACATGGCATGGTTGTTGGTGCTAGACGGGCTGGCCTGAGCATTTCAGAAACTGATTATTTGCTTGGATTTTCGCAGACAACCATCTCTTGGTTTAAAATGACTTGATTAAACTTTATTTTACAATTTTGTGCATGATCTTGCTTGCCGAAGAAAGACGAGCAGTTCGTGTCCGTGTGTGTATTAGTGTTTGCTCTGTCTGTGATGGATATGTACATGGCTGCTTGTTTTAACGTGGAACAGTCCACTGTTGCAATCTGTTTCAGATGTGATGGCACCAGAACAAATACAAAAGTCATATTGTATATTCCACCTTGTTCTTTCTGTCTGATTCCTTTGGTAAATAAACCTACATTAGACCTTGAGTAGATTTCCCCTCCCCTTTCTCTCTCTCTCTCTCTCCCTCTCCCTCCCTCTCTCTTAAAATACTGACAATATATGCTCTTACACTTTCTTGTATGTTTCAGTTATATGTATAATTGTCACCAATCTCTCAGTTTATTTTATAGAAATCTGCGTGATTGGTCAGATTGTGTGTGTTGGCACCCTTTGTTGGAATGATACTAAAGCAGCGCTTGCACGCTGGCTTGTGCATGTGCTTTCACTATACACACACAGACACACGGAGCACTTCTGCTGCTTTCCCTGTTTATCAAGATGGTCTCCGAACATATTGTTTTCACATTAATTTCTATATACGTATCACAACCCACTCCGTGTATTACGGAAGCCTGGATGGATTAAAAATAGTGCATTTAATATAAATAAAATTGCTACTAAGAAAAGCGAGTATTGTACCATTTCAGTATTTTCAGTATCGATATTTTTGACAGCATAAATATTATAATTTCCTTGCTACTAATTTTTCCACAGCCAACTGTTAGCTGTATTATAACAAAACTGTTGGGAATGACGGAAACTTAGCCATGAAGTGGTAGGCCGTGTAAACTGGCGGAGTGGAGTGGGCAGATGCTGATGCGCATAGTGCAAAGAGGTCGCCAATTATTTGCAGAGTCAATCACTACAGACCTCCAAACTTCACGTGGCCTTTAGATTAGTTCAAGAACAGTGCGCAAAGTGATTCAAAGAAGAGGTTTCCATGGTAGAGCAGCTGCTCACCAACTGCAATGCAAAGCATCAGATGCAGTGGTGTAAAGCATGCCACTACTGGACTCTTGAGCAGTGGAGAGGGTGGCACGGTGCCACAATGGATAGTTTGTGGCCTCACAGGAAGAGGACACAGGTTCGATCCCCGGATGGGGCGACCTGGGAATTTATGATTGGAGTTTGCATGTTCTCCCTGTGTTTCTGTGGTCTTACACCAGGTGCTCAGGGCGGCACAGTGGATAGTGCTGTGGCCTCGCAGCAAGAGGACATGGGTTCGAGCCCGGTATGTGGTAACCTGGGAATTTCTGTTTTCTTTCTTTTGTCATTACCTTGTGCTTCCTCTCACAGTCCAAAGACATGCCTATTAGGTAAATTGGAGATGATAAATTGTCACTGACTTGTAAATGATGTGTATAAGATATGGAACTTGTGTATTAATAAAACTATGTTTCTGTCGTCAATATGGCTATCAAAGTCGAAGATGACATCAATAAAACAAAACCATATATTGATCAGTGGAGACGAATGAGTGATAAATCGTGCTTCTCTGTCTGGCAATTTGATTGACGAGTCTGGGTTTGGCGGTACTTGTCTGGCTGACAAGTGTAAAGATTGGTGAATAAGGGATTATGGGGTGTACGTACACACTCACAGTGGTTAATTTGTTCCAGAGCTGATCTCGTAAGTAGAGCTTGTATCTAGAAGAAATGTTCCCCATTTAAAGTAATGGAAATAGATTTAATCCGTTTCAGCCCTCCAGCAAGTCCCAAAAATATCCTAAATTATAAAAAATACATGTTTTCAATTTTTAAAATACATATAAATGTATAAATAAAAAAAGAAAGCATTATAAAGTTAGTTCGATGTAAATCCTACCAGCTGAAATTGCTGTTTTATAAAGTCGGCTTAACACATGGCTTTGTCGCAAACGTTGTAATAAAAAAATAGAATCAATAGTAATATTGCTTTATATTTTAGTCAGTAGCACAAAACAGGTGGTGTGTCAAAAAGATAAAATGCTGATGGAAAGCGATGACCTCTTCATCTTGGCAGATAATAAAGTAATAACATGTAGCTAGGACGTGCTTGTGACTAGTTAATTATCTGCTCTTTCTGAGTGCCTGTAAATTTTCAACAAGTCAGTCTGTTTGTCTGTTATCAGTCTTGGCCTGAGTATGTAAAACACATGCTTCGGTTCTGACCGAGTTTCACTCAGAGTCATTTGTCCATTTATGTTCAGGCCTTTCTCTGAGATAAATTACAGGAACTTCTTAACCATAGCCAAAATCTAGATCACACTCCTAGTTCTTTGTCTCTATCTTCTGTTTTGTTTTATTATTCTGTCTATAAAGATTCTAAAGTAGTCACTGTGCTGTTTACCAGGTAGTGTGTGATTTTTATTTTGCGTATGTGTTTGTAAGGAAGTAAAATGATATGTCACTTGGAGAATCATTGCATGTTAGTATTACAAATGTGCTATTGTTCCTAAGTTTCAGACCAAATTAATGTCATAAAATCATCTATGTATATTAGTTATACCGTTCTGTTCAAAACAATAGCAGTGCGTTTAAAAAGGCAAGTAAAGCTCGGAATGCTTAGTATTTATATCAGTGCATTGGGGTCCATGATCTCCGTTATGTGATAAATGTTGTCGACAACATAGTAAGAAAATCATCCAGCATATTAGGGTGGC
>JAOUQV010353486.1:0-10021 GCA_028565295.1 Aspidoras spilotus
TGCATTGCAATATTTTGAGCTAAACTGTGCTCTTACCCTGCTAATTGAACCTTCACACTCTGCTCTTACTGGTGCAAGGTGCAATTAATGAAGATTTCCCACCAGGCTTGTCCAATTTAGCCATGAAACCTCTCACACTAAAATGACAGTTGTTTCAGTTTCATTGTCTAACCCCTGTATATAGCAATGTAATGATTGCTATTATTTTGCCTTTATAATATGTCAGAGGGCACAGTTACATTGTATGCAAGAGTATTTCTAATATGTGACTTATAGGTAATATGCTGTCATTGCCTCCTGATGGTTGGCGGCACGTATGAGTTACCTTTCTCTAATGCACTATGGATCGTTTTGCTCGTAGTAGTTTAGCAAAGGCAAAAGCATTTTAAAACCACGGCTAGGAATTATTTAAAGAACTCACAAAACTAAGAATGGCTAGATTTAAATTACTTCATTCATAAACTTACTGAGAGCAGGGCTACATCAAGCGTGACCTCTAGAATGCTTCTCTAAAATTGCTCCACTGAAAACACTTAACTTTAAAATAAAAACTCTACACTACAAAGCACACAGAACTAAGTAAACACTGGTGAACTAAAGCACTCATTATTTTGGGAAAGCTGGGATTGGAGTCCACGCTTTGCATGTGCTTTGGCATCCCCTAGTGGTTACTGAGGAAGCAGTGGATTTCCTGACATTGTTATGCAGAGTGAGAACAAAACACTTCTTGATTTTATTATTTTTAATATCAAATCGTATTGGAATATGTGCAAAAAAGGACTGCATCCATGACCAGAAAATCAATCATGCCAGCAATTCTTACAGTATATTATCATCTGTTGCTTTGGTTGCTTTTTACTCAAACAGACTGACGCTTCGAATTAAATCCTCCAAACATTTTCCCCACAAAGTACTAATTTCATTGACCCTTACAAAGAATCAGTGTTGATTGGACACGTTACATGCCACACTTTATGCAGAATAAACTCAATACATGCAGTATAGACTTAGTACATATGGCCATTCATTACTGTTGTTTACATTTTCTTAATCTTACTTCTATCTTACATATTTATTTTTGGAAATTGTGCTGAAATGCCATACATGTTTATCTTCACATATGTGCTCTGTTGGATATAGATAAACAAACTGACTGAACATCCCAATATCTTGTCAGCCCTAGCAGCCCTGAAGATTTTACCCCGGTAACTAATTATCTGGACTTTTCTTACAGTGGCTCGCTCGTTCCACTAAGCTATCCCTATTTACCATAGATAGACAACAACAGCCAGAAAAAAAAATCTTTCTGAAACAAACAGACTTGGCCTTTAAAGCTGATTCTAATTTTAGGTCTTGGTTCTCAATATTCAGTATAGTAATATTCAGTTCTCAAGACTCAGTATACTGCAGGTAATGTCTTTCCTCTGAATGGAAATTTAAACATGATGTGGACAAAACAGAGGGTTAAAGCAGTTTGAAGAATGAGGGTTTAATGAGATACTGGTATTGATGGTCACCTATAAATTATAAACTATGAACAGACAAAAGAATATTTTTTATTCTGTGGGTAAAATCGATAGCTGGATGAAGCACCTCTATAGTTTAAGAACAAAATCTATGTTTATTTGACAATATACTCAGTTAATAAGTTAAGGGCTATAATTTTAACTATAGCTGAAGTATAAAATCCTGTCTGGATTTTTTATGCTGACATAAAATAGAGGTTCACTAAAGAAAATGTCTCTCTGACAAGGCTAGTGTGAGGCGTTTAGCAAACGAAGAGATTTTTTCACAATTCATAAATTAGTTTCTGGGATGAAGAGTATTGTCCATGCATTTATCAAACCACCTTGCTGCACTTTGTCTGCTGAAGCTGACAGTTCAAAATGGGAAGTTACATTTTTTCATGCCTTTAGGCAAATGTGACTGGCAGGATCTGCAAGAGACTGGAATTATTTTTCTTTTCTACCTTAATTTAAAATTCCATTCATCTTGTCTTCTTGTCATTTCTCTTACCAGGTTTAAGAGAACATGAATATTTGCAGGAGAGCAGATGTGCCACCCACAGGGCTGAGATCGGAAAGGTCTGAGGTCTTGAAGAATTTCCATTGGGCTTTGATTAAGACCTTTGTATGTTCTCTTCAAGTGAAAAAACTTAAGAAGCTTTAAGATCTTTACACACAAACAAACACACAACTGCTGTATCCGCTAAACAGTGCACTGCATATGTGCATATGTTCTCACAAAGCACCAGAACTCCTATGAAATATTGTTTTGTATGAATTTCTGAGTTATTTATGTTTGTACACAGAGAAACATCAGAGTTGTACTGGACAGGGATTTCATAACTATGCACATAAGACATAAAAGGCATTAACTATAAAGTACAACTAAACCCAGTGGCAAAATGTTCTTGCTGAATATCTTTGCATAAAAACTTTAAGTAATCCTACTTCTAAGTATTTAACATTCAGATATACAACATTTACTGAGTGATATCTGTGCCTCAGATTCCCCCAGTGGTGTGACATATGATCCTCGAGAGCCAGATGACACAAGCACTTACCTGCAAGGAGTTCACATGCTGGAACCTACAAAAAGTCATTGCTATGGAAACAGGCATAATGCGCAAGCATTGTGAAGAAAAAGAATCAGCATTGACTCCGGAAAGAAAAAAAATCTTACTTAAAGAGACAGTGATTAGCTGCGACACATCAAACTTTGCATTTGAAATATGTACCTGTCTCTAATCTGCCCTGTGGCCATTACACTATGATCCGTTGGGCGATCATGTGTTGCTAAAATAAATAACTGCCACTATGTATTCTACGTGTTAAAATAGCTCAGAGGACACTGAGCCCATTAGTAGTAATTTACTGTGGAATAAGAAATAAGTGGCTTATTAATGTGTTTCATATGAAACACAGGAAGAACATGCAAATATTTTGAGTTGTCCCACCCGGGGAACAAACTAGGGTCCTTCTTGCTGTGAGGCGACAGTGCTACCCACTGCGTTAATTAATTAGTTCGAGATTGATGTGTGCCATGGATTTCTAAGATCAATACATTTTGGCAACACTCAGATAACCATCGTCATGCTTAGATACACTGTTGTAAGCATGAGATTTTATATACCACGTTACTGAATGAATGGACTACCTTGCATAAGTACTTCTGCATGTTTCCTTCTGCTTGATCATGCCTTTCTCACAAAATGACCACGTAATGGCATAGCTTGGGAATCTGTTAGTAACCATAAAAACCATTTAACAGCAAATTGGTTATTAAAGCGAAAATTCATTTATCGTGTTCACATCACATTAACTGTTATAAAATTCAATGTGCCCATCAGAGCCCACAGTCAGGACATCTGCATTTAGCAGAAGCACAGAAACACAATCTACACTTAGACTTTACAGGGTTTAGACATGTACTAAAGCTCTAAACATACTGTAGATAGCTCAACTGCGCTTTTGTAAAGTGCAGATGGCAGGATTGCAGATTTTATACTGTATTAATGTAAGTACTGTAATACCTCACTTGATACTAGTCATATGCACTTTTAATTCTATTTGACAAGAGATTTGTATGCTCAATCATCTCACAAAGCACGTCTGTGCAGCTAATCATTGCAAAGCAATAAGAGCAATTAGCCAATGGGGAGGGGGCAGGTACACTGGTGTTTGAAATTTTGTGAAGCCATTAGAATTTTCTTCAGTTCTGCATAAATATGACCTTTCTCACATATGACCTTTCACACAACTCCTAAAAATAGACAAAGAGAACTCAGATAAACAAATGTAAAAGATGATACTTGGTCATTTATTTATTGAGGAAAATGATCCAATATAACATATTTATGAGATGCAAAAGTATGTGATCCTCTATGATTAGCAGTTAATTTGAATGTGAATTAAATGTTAGGGGTTTTCATTCAATGGGATGACAATTAGGTGTGAGTGGTCACTCTGTTTTATTCAAAGAAATGCATCTATTAAATTCTGCTCTTCATAACACGTTTGTAGGAGTGTATTATGGCATGAACAATGGATATTTCAGAGATCAGAAAAAGGGTTGTTGATGCTCATTATTCAGACATATTGTGTAGAAATAGAGGAAATTCAAGACAATTGTTACTACCCTCCAGGAGTAGTCGACCAACAAATATCACTCCAAGAGCAAGGCATGTAATAGTCGGAAAATTGACATAGAACCCCATAGTAACTTCTTAGCAACCGAAGGCCTCTCTCCGATTGGTTAATATTCATGTTCATAAATTCACCATCATGAGAACACTGAACAATAATGGTGTGAATGTCAGGGTTGCAAGGAGAAAGCCACCGCTCTGGACCTAAAGTAAGCTTGTAAGGTCAGGAGACCTACCAACATCCCAGAGTTGAAGGTGTTCTGTATGCAGGAATAGGCTAATATTCCTCCAAGCTGGTGTGCAGTACTGATCAACAGTTACCAGAAACGTGTAATTGCTGCAAAGGGTGTTACACCAAAAAGTAAAAGCACAGGTTTACATACTTTTGCCATTAACAAATATGTAATATTCTACGTTTAGGACTTGATTAAGATTTATATAATATTTATGCAGAGAAATAGAAAATTCATAAAGGTTCTTTCGAGCACCACTGTACATCATTTAAAATTAAAAAGTGCACATGACTAGTAATATGTGACAGATGTTCAATGTTTCTTGTGTATTTGTTTTTATTAATTTATATTTTGTATTCTTTTGCTGTTGGACGTTATCTATCTATCTGTCTGTCTGTCTGTCTGTCTGTCTGTCTGTCTGTCTGAAATTTAGCAAAAATATGGTTTTTCTTAGAAAGTTGAAAACGTAAACATCCTCTAAACTTTGCAGGTGTCAAGCAAAGAGGGGCGTAACAATGCTCTGAAAATGTTTTCAGCTGTTTCTGAAAATATTCTGTCTTTGCATATGTAAACTATAGGACTGGAGAGGTACTGCTAGAAAACTGAAGTGCAACTTATAGTCATGAATATGCACGCAGTCCATTATAGTGTGTAAACCACGTGGCAGACAAGAATGCAGCCAATAAGCATGTTACCAAATATGGAGAATATCCTTTTGTGTGGATGTGTGTTTGATTTCGTTGTAACTAAGCAAGCAAAATATAATTCAATAAATGCTAATCACTCAACACGCAAACTTTACACATAAAGAGCACAGATCCAGGACTTGATGTGCATGATGTGACGCAGCAGCACTTAAATAAAAATAATAGTTACATGCTTCCCGTAGATTATTAATGCCTTTGCAGACAAATTGTGCTATTAAGTTTACATTATTGTTTATAATTTAGTAGCACAATGAAAAACAAATTAAAACCACCAAGCATTCAAGCTTAATAGTTCAGTTCCACCATCTTTAAAATCAGCACAGTGCAGATGTACAAATCAGTGACAATTTATACTCTTCAGTTCACCTAGAATGCATGTCTTTTGACTGTGGGAGGAAAGTGTACCCGGAGTAAACTCACACGAACCCAAGGAAAACATGCACACACAAAACTCCACACAGAAATTGCCCAGGTCACCCTACGCCACCCAGGGTCTATCTTGCTGCAAGGCAACAGCACTATCCATTGCACCACCGGTCCTACCACAGACTGTGCTTTAGATGCAAATGCAGGAAGGTTAATACACAGAGACTGTCAATGACAGGGATGTAAACAAAAAACAAAATCCAATTCACAGTTCCAAAGAGCAAAGTCAAATGCAGCCGGGGGCAGAGAACTGAAATGAGGTAATCAAGGGCACGGCTGAGGACTAAACTGAAAAATACAAAACAAACACAATATACCAGAAAGTCAAACATAGCAATATTTCAGGTCTAAGTATGCAATAGTGGCATTAGGATACTTTATGTTGTATGTCTGTGAGGTTTGAGGCCTAAATACACTATATTTCCAAAAGTATTTGCTCACCCACCAAATTATCAGAATCAGTTTTATCAAAGACTTCCATTGTTACAGGTGAATGAATGCTTTAGCATTCCAAGACATTTTGGACAATTTCATGCTCCAACTTTGGGCGAACAAATTGGATCTGTCCCCTTGCACTTCCAACAGGACTGTGCACCTGTGCACAAAGCAAGATCCATAAAGACATGGATGACAGAGTCTGGTGTGGATGAACTTGGCTGGCCTGCACAGAGTCCTTAGGTTAACCTGATAGAATATCTTTCCAACCTTGTGGACAGCTTTCCCAGAGGAGTTAAAGCTTTTTTAGATACAAAGAGTGAACCAATGTCATATTGAACCCAATGGATTAGCTATGTGAGTCAAGGCAGGGGAGCGAATACTTATGGATACTTTTGAAATATAGTGTAACTGGAAAAAGAATAGATAAAACAAGGCTCAGGTGAATGTGAACAAAAAATATCAATAATCTGGTGAATATAAACAGGTGTGGATAAACTTGACCTAACTAGGTAAGGTCATCTTGGTTGGCCACTAGGGATCATGAAGAGTGAAGTGTGAAGTGGCTATAGCGATGTTGGGAATTGCTGGTCCATCACTGACAGGTCTATGGTTCAAGAGTTCAAGTATTTTTAAGTGTTTTTGTAATGTTTTTATTATTTAAAAGGAAACATTTGCGATAGAGGTAGAAAAAAAGATGAGAATTAAAAGATGAGGTACAGTTATTTGCTGGAAGATGTATAAATAACTAATTTAAGAATCCATAGCTTATGAATAACCCTGTTACCTAAACTCTGCTAACAGCTGAAGCTAAAACAATGAAATGCTCAGACTAAAATCTTAATGTATTTTATGGATACCCCAGTGAACCTGTCAGAATTTATATATTGATTTCTCACTCTTTGGGTCTAATAGTTTGTGAGTGCCTCATGTATTGAATGGTCATCTTATTTTCTTTTCTTGGCACACATGATTATTTTTCACACTCACATATTCTTTGGGGCAATTCGTTAATGCCAGATTCAGAAGAAAAATTAAAGCAAATTAATTTTTCCCTTAATACACACAATGTGTTGTTGTGATTTGGCAGGAAGTTGAGTACCAAGGGCTTTTGTTGCAGAGCACAAGAGTTGTTATTTTTACAATTGGGCACTTAGGGAAAGTGGTTGGGGATTACTGTGTTTGTAGCCCACTCTGTAATGATGCCTTATTCTCTATTTAACCCCTGACTACATAAACATTGCTGTAACCCTAGCCTACCGTATACTACCACTGGATATAGCGCATATGTGATCACTGATCAAGGAACATAGTTGTTTTTTATGTCACAAGATGTTGATCTGTTCATTGCACAGAAGAAAAGAAGTAGCTTAAGAAACTTTGACCACCAACAGAGGTGTGGTGCCAGTTATTTAGCAGCTTCCGCACTTGCGGATTGTTCCTGTAACATGGTATCATGGATGTACCAAACTTCTGGCTATAATTCACGATCATGGGCGACTGAGCTGTGAGGTGAGGGAAGAACTAGCAAGGTGAACAAACAAAGATGCTGCTGCAGATATGGGTCAGAGGACCGACCTTTACTAGACCAGGTGTTCTTAATCCGGAGATTGTTTAGTGTAAAGGGTATATCTTTTACTCCGTGCTTCATCTTAGAAAATTAAACTGTTCTGTATGCAAAAAAGATAACAAAACATTTGTCAGATATATGGATCGTTCAAGGAGGAGCTCTGCTTAGTTTCAGTATTATAATTTAGACTTTTTACTTTAATGCACATTCACAAATCGCTTTAAAGTGGCACATTTGATTCACGCATAACTCTGAGCATTGGAGTTACACATCACATTCTCACCCTGTCTGATGACACAATTTCAGCTTTGCTGACTGCACATCAGTCGTTTATTTACCAACCCAATTCCAAAAAAAGTTAGGACAAAGTACAAGTTGTAAATAAAAACGGAATGCAATCATGTGGAAGTTTCAAAATTCCATATTTTATTCAGAATAGAACATAGATGACATATCATGGGTAAACGGAGAAAATGTATCATTTAAAGAGAACAATTAGATGATTTTAAATTCCGTTACAACAACACATCTCAAAAAAGTTGGGACAAGGCCATGTTTGCCATCTGGGTAAACATCTGGGGACTGAGGAGACAAGTTGCTCAAGTTGAGGGATAGGAATGCTAACCCACTCTTTTCTAATGTACGATTCTAGATGCTAAACTGTTCGAAGTCTTTTCTGTCATATCTTTCATTTTATAATGTGCCAAATATTTTCTATGGGTGAAAGTTCGGTGCCTGGACCCTTTTTCTACGCAGCCATGATGCGGTTTTCAGGTTTTCCCTGAAAGAGACGTCGACTGGATGGGAGCATATGTTGCTCTAGAAACTGTATATATACCTTTCACCATTGATGGTGTCCTTTTAGATGTGTAAGCTGCTCATGCCACACACACCAGAGATGCAGGCTTCTGAACTGAGCGCTGATAACAACTTGGGTCATCCTTCTCCTTTTCAGTCTTAATGACACTGCGTCCCCCGATTTCCATAAAGGACTTCAAAGTTTGATTTGTCTGACCACAGAACAGTTTTCCACTTTGCCACAGTCCTTTTTGAATGAGCCTCGGCCCAGAGAAAACGTCTGCGCTACTGGATCTTGTTTAGATACAACCTCTTCTTCAAGAGGTCTTCTTCTACAAAACTCTTCTATAGTTTTAGCTGGCAACGGCGGATGGCACGGTGAATTGCGCTCACAGATAATGTTCTCTGGAAATATTTCTGAGCCCATTTTCTGATTTCCAATAAGGAAAATGCCGGTATGTAATGCAGTGCCATCTAAGGGCTTGAAAATTATGAGCACCCGGTATGGTTTTCAGCCCTTGACCGTTACGCACAGAGATTCTTCCAGATTCTCTAAATCTTTTGATGATATTATGCAAAGTAGATGATGATATGTTTAAAATCTTTGCAATTTAAACTCCTTTCTGATATTGCTCCACTATTTGTCGGCACAGAATTAGGGGGATTGGTGTTCCTCTTTCTATCTTTACTCCTGAGAGCCGCTGCCACTCCATAGACGCTCTTTTTGCCAATTCACTCAATTGATCTTATGACCTACTGCCAATTGACCTAATGAGTTGCAATTGTTTGTACCTTTAACTTTTCCAGCCTTTTATTGACCCGTCCTAACTTTTTGAGATGTGTTGCTGTCACAAAATTTCAAATGAGCCAATATTTGGCATGAAATTTAAAATGTCTTACTTTTGACATTTGATATGTTGTCTATGTTCTATTAGGAATATAATATCAGTTTTTAACATTTGTAAATTATTGCATCCCGTTTTTATTTACAGATTGTAAATACACTACAGTTTTGCTATCGCATGTGGACGAGCCTTAAATATAAACTGGGTGTGACTGCTGCACTTTCCATTGCCTGAATTGATTTGTTCATATGAAACTGTTGCTGTACACTATAAAAGTGCATGTATTGCTAACATGTGAGTACAAATGGAGATTACAGCTGTACACCAGTAATCTGTTTCCAGTGTATGCTCTCCTTGGGTGTAAAAACCACTGACCTCACATCAGTTTTTCCCTGTGGAATCAATATCTTAATTATGCTCTAGCCTTATGACATCTGTAGTTAAGCAGCAATGTGTGATTCATGTGTGTGCACCCTGTTTGTATGCCTCCTGCTTACAATGGAAGGGGTTACAAAACAATTGTTACAAAACATCTGATGTCCCACAAGACATTTGTGATAATTTATTGGAATAATTCAATTCAATTCAAGTTTATTTATAAAGTTAATTAAACAATGGACATTGTCCCAAAGCAGCATTACAAACATCTCCTACATCTCCTGGTTACTCTGCCGTATTCGGTGTAGCTGATCCGAAAGAGTGGAGAAGAGAGAGAGAGGATAGAGTTAGACATGATGAACTATCTAATAGACAATTCAAATACAAGTTGAGCAGAGAGACAGCAGAAACTCCGGCAGACTAGCGCTATGGCAGCATAACTACAGGGTAGAACCAGAAGGTGAAACAGACATGAGGGAGCC
>JAOUQV010353533.1:0-10020 GCA_028565295.1 Aspidoras spilotus
AGCAAGTCAGGAAACGTTTTTCTCCACCAGCATCACGTAGTGACCTGGCCACTATCCTGCAAGAAGAATGGCTTAAATTATTGTGGTATAAAAACAGGTGTTTCAGTTTCATTATATCTACACTATATTCCCAAAATTATTCGTTCACCTGCCTTGACTCACATATGAGCTAATCCATGAGGTTCAATATGACGTCGGTCCAATCTTTGCAGCTTGAACATATCAACTCTCTTGGAGAGGCTATCCACACGGTTTAGGAGTGTGTTTATAGAAATGTTGACCATTCTTCCAGAAGCGCATTAGTAAGGTCACACACTGATGTTGGACGAGAAAGCCTGGCTCTCAGTCTCTGCTCTAATTTATCCCAAAGATGTTCTACTGGGTTAGGGTCAGGACAAAGGCCAGACAAGTTCTTCCACACCAGTCATCCATATCTTTATGGACCTTGCTTTGTGCACTGGTGCACTCTCATGCTGTAAGAGGCCAGCTCCATACTGTTCCTACAAAGTTAGGAGCATGGAATTGTCCAGAATGTCTTGGTTTGCTAATGCATTCATACACCTGTGGCCATGGAAGTGACTGAAACATCTGATTCTGATCAGTTGGATAGTTGAGCAAATACTTTTGGAAATGTAGTGCACGTTTATAGATGAATAGATGAATTTATATATTGCGATTTATCACACGTACAACATTTATTTTTTTGGTTATGGATCAGCCCATAATCTGGAATATAATCTTTGACTAATGTGAAATATGTTACATGGTGGTCATGGAATAAAATCCTTCTTAGGGACTAGATTAGACTCTGTTTCATGCTGTATTCCAGAAGACCATTTACACTTCCTTCTTCACTCCCCAAGCCGACCATCCTCTTTAACTTTCTAACTTTGTCTAGACTTAACCCACCCTTGTGGTATGAAATGGTTTTAAGATAATTCTTTAAGATTTAAAGAGGACATGCCCATGCAGTTGTGGAGCTTAATGCAGTTTTATGGGTTCTTTTTAATTGGTCTTCTGGCACATTAATTGGAGACTGAAGCCCTAAAATAGCATTAGGTCTACCATGCAAATATAACAAATATATGTTATAAAACAAATTAAATAAACAAATATTACAAAAAATGGTTCAGTTGTTCTTAATCTTCTTATATTAAATTAATGTGTTATTATGTCTAATACAGGCTTCTCGGTTATTTTAATAAAATAGCTTTTGTCATTAGCACAACACACTGCACTATCTCTAGTATGCACTAATGTTTTGAACCCTCCTTTCCTCTGATATCATTCAGTATTTATTAGATTACGCTGTGTTTGTGTGTGTATGTGTGTATGTGTGTATGTCTGCTTGCCTTTTGCCCTTGAGAGGATGTCACCTAATGTCAACTTCAAAATGTTGTATTGCTTAACTGAGCACTATCTCCCAGGCTCGGGCCACAGTGGCACACAGATAGGATGAGGAATCTCATCAGGGAAAAGCTAAAAGTAAAATTCTTTTATTTCATCTTCTTCTTTATTATTATTATTATTATTCAATTTGGTTGGATATGGGTATTTTTGCACTTGCTTGGGTATAACAGGTATAACAGGGACAGCATTGTGTGTTGTGTGTGTGTATGTGTGTGTCAGGGGTTAATCAGCAGGTCACTTACACAGTATTATTCATTTGTGCAAAATGCCCACCTGCTATTTTGTTGAACTCTAGCAGCAACCAATAAGTCGTTTCTGAGTGAAAAGCCACTGGAATAAATATTTAGAGTCGGTGCTCACAGAATCGCACCTTCAACACATATGGGACATTTTCCGTTACAATTTAACTCCTAAATCGAATTATTGATATACTTGAGAGACCGTGCCCTTTTCTCTTTCTTCTTTCTTGTGTTTTAACAGTGTTATCATATCATATCATTATTTGCAGATGGGGGGTACTGGGGTGGTACAAACTGTAATAACAGTGTAAATTAAATCTTTAAACATGCACTGTTTGTAATCTTAGTTTTAGGGTCACGGGGAAGCCGGTGCCCACAAGACAAACCTGGGCGCGAGGACGGGAACGACCCTAGAAAGGGCGCCAATCCATCATAGGCGCACACCCACATACACATTCACACAATAACCGGCAATTTAGAGACACTAATTAACCTATGATGCATGTCTTCGGAAGGCGGGAGAAAACCGGAGTACGGTGCAAACTGGGAGAACATGCAAACTGCACACAAGTCGCCCCACCTTTTTCTATGAGGCGACAGCACCTTCCATTGCGCCATCGTGCCGCCCAGGTTAAAAACTCTAGCATACAAACTACAAATGCAAACATTTTATAGGTACCTCCTCGCTGACAACTAACTAATGGCACGTTCTAGGTTATTCAGTGAGAATAGACACCACCATAAGCTCTATCTGCTCACACAGAAGTCTTTTAGGAGCATGTAGTGTGGTAGTACATCTCTTTATAAAAGGTGCACATTTTAAAACCTCTGTTCCTCTTTTCTTTTTCGTTAGTGCTGTTTTAGAAAGTCCATTCAGTAATAGTTTATAATAATAACGTGCTCGGCGGAGTGTAAATGTCTTTCCAGACTCCTGCACCTGCCACGGGGCCCTGCGGCTCACACAGACCCCGCCCATCACTCGCGTAAACATGTAGCACCGAGATCCAATTGGCTGAAACAAGCCGCCTCGCTTTAGAAGACCACGCCTTCTTGTGAGAGCGCGCTACAGGGCTGGATGTTTGTTGCTGATGTGTGGAGTTGATGAGGTTTTAGTGTCGGCTGAGAGGAAACGGGATGAAAACGTGGCAGATAGAACTAAATACTACTGTTTACATTTCTGCGAAACCGGAAGTTGTTTAAGTTTTTTTAACTGTTCTTAGTCGGTGCTGAACGGTTCAGCCTCCGTCAAATGTCATGAATGGAGTTGCCTTCTGCCTTGTTGGAACACCACCGGTCACTCAGAGTGAAGTAAGTCCTTCATATTAAATCTATATAACTTTAACCTGTAAGTAGATTATATGTGTTCTAACGAATGTTGCGCCTGAAAAGTTTGTATA
This sequence comes from Aspidoras spilotus, assembly GCA_028565295.1. Lineage (NCBI taxonomy): Eukaryota > Metazoa > Chordata > Actinopteri > Siluriformes > Callichthyidae > Aspidoras > Aspidoras spilotus. Next base: position 3,047 of record JAOUQV010353533.1, read on the forward strand.
GGCTACACGTTTATTTCCCGCAGTAACTGTTGTGCTTGTGTCACGTGACACACCGCAGCGCTTTGAAAGATGACCAGGAACTGAATGACCATAACCAAGTCAAATAAAGACAAAAGGATATTTTATGTTTTAATATACAAGAGTGAGTTAAAATTATGGCTGTAGAACTGATTTTAAACCTCAACTTACCAATGCTTAATGTACTACAACATTGACCTAGGAACAACAAACTTCTCTCATTTACTACTGACCATAAGTTCTCTCTAACCCTGAAATGTTGAACCTGTGACCCAAAAGTCCCGTTAAGGTTTTCCCCTGTAATATGGTTAAATTGGGTAAAATGACTGTACATAAAAGTTATTAATCGCCTTTTGGGTTATAGGTTCATCATTGCAGGGTTAGAACGTACGTGTGATCAGTAGTAGCTGAGAGAAGTTTGGTGTTCCTAGGTCACTGTTCCTAGGTCATTAAGCAACATTAACCTTTTTCCTATAATATGTTTGGGAATAAAAAGTATTACTTTGTTTCTGGATCACGGGGTTCAATCATTTCTGGGTTAGAGAGAACTCATGATCAGTAGTAAGTGAGAGGTTTGGTGTTCCTAGGTCATCGTTGTAGTACATTAAGCCATGTTAAGCTTTTTTCAAGTTAAGCATTCTTAGACTCTGCAAAAAAGCCTTTACCTATTGATTTCCCGCATAATTTGGCTGCTAGTCAATACACTTTGTCAACAAGCTTTTGTATTCCATCATTAAAATTATGGTCTATCCTGAGCGACAGCCAATAATGCACCACTGCCTTCACCTCTTCATTAGATGTGAATATTCATCCTTTTTTCAGGTCATCAATCAGGCATTAGTCAGATGGAACAAGAGAATTTTTGAAACAAGAGACAGTATGGGCAGCAGTGTGTTGCGATGCTTTGTCATGTAACAACACAATGCCCCTGCATAGCATACCTCATGCTGTTTATCCTTATTTTAGGCATCACTGAGTGCATCGCTGTAACAAGCACTGTTGATTGTTGAACCTTTTTCCTGGTAATATTCCAAAATTGGCAACTGGGAATCCCAATGTGCTGTAAGCCTCGAATTTCCAGCTGACTTTTCAACCTTTTACTCTAAGTGAAGTTTTATTAAAATTTAAGTGCGGATACATTTTGACTCTCATATTCAATTTATATGCACATAGACATGTAAACTGGAACTAAAATCAGTGCAAATAATCTACATTAGGAGTGAAAGGAAAAGTGTATATTTTTTTCAAATGCTGGGTTACAGATGCAGACAGAAGCGACATTGTGGCAATCGAGGAGGAGGAGAAGATATGTGCCAGTGCTTATTGTTTTGTACTGTACAGTGGTTCTTTACACTCGATATGGCCAGCTGCATCCTTTCCATACTTTACAACTGATGCATTAGGAACTGGAACTCCCCTTACAATTTTTCCACATGTGGAATAATGTATGTATTTCACGACCTAGGGTAGTACTAATGTAACAAGCACTATTGATTGGTGTTCAAAAACTAGAAATATATACTGTATATATATAGGTTATACCTATAACCTGTATATAACATAGCAGTGATCCTTTTTTACTTATATATTATTACATTTTGAAAGTTTATTTAAAATAAAGTCTGGGTTTTGTTACAGTATGTCAGTTCTCAGCTACAAGATTCTAATATTAATGAAAGTGTTATATTTTACAGATGTGCCCTAGATTGTATACTCTATTTTTGTAGATTAGGAACACTTTTACTGCATGTGGGCGTGACCCTGCAAGTTTACTTCAGAGGCATGGGAATGCTGAATTCTGACCGCAACCCTACTCCCTTTAGCAGAGCTGTGGTTAAAGCTTTGTTGCAGTTCAGCCCAGTGTCATTAGACAGCCGTTTTTATTGGCTTGGCTTTTTATTGCACTAGATGTATTTTACACTGGTTCAGGGCTAAGCCTTCTTGTAAGTGTGGAAAACCTTAGAGCTTACAGACATTTTTTCAGTCCATCTTTTGGACTGATATGTGCTTTTGCATCATTGTAGGGTTGCTATGAAAACGTATGCAGTTATCAAGCTAAAGGCAGATACATTGTGTGCTAACTGTCATTTGCCTTGCTTCTGTATTAGCCAAAGGAATTCCCCGACATCTATAATTCACCAAATGGTAGTAGTACTGATATCTTCATTCTAGCTTGCTGTGTATTTAAAAAAGGACAACATATATTTTTATCTTAAAATTTTTTACTTGAACATCAGTTATGACTTGAGTCAAAAAGTTTATATGTAAGAGATATTAAAGAAATTAACCATAATATGTGACTGAAGGGGAAGGGCATTGCATATGTAGACAGAGTGACTAACTGGCTGGAAACAGCCTTGGATAAACTGGGAAGGACCTTGTGTTTTGTGCTCAATTTCCTCTTTAACGTTCATGATTCTGTTAACAGCGAACATACACACCAAACCTTTGATGGATTTGTCCCTGGGTTCTTGTTTAATGTCATGAAAGAGAATAAGTGCAGCATGTCACAGCAGTGTCTGAGGACATTGCCACGTATAATCCGCAAATATTACATTCTAATAAACATGATATAATATTTGTTAATGTCTTCAATTGGAGAAAATCTTCTTTACAGAGGTTTTATCCACAGGTCAGAAATTAGCTTCTTCTTTTATAACAATAGGAGAAAGGCGAGTGACATCCAGATTAGACTGCCATTTTTTTTCCAGGGGATTGAGGCCTTGGCATGCTGGTTATCTGTGTGTACATTGCCGACTTTTCTCAATAATTAACATGACTTACTGCCCTTGTGTGATTTGTGTCTACTAGTGTGTGCACGTGTGAGTTTTCCATGCAAAGGCAGCACATACTCCTTATGGATTTGAAATTTCTAGTCCAGTGAGATATAAGTCTCATTAAGAAATGATATTTTCCTTTGTTAGGGAGATTATGGGCCAAATATAACCACTCCCATCTTTGGGGAGACAGAAGAAGTGAGTCAATGAATTTCTGACTAAATTATTACATCCACATCCACTCGAAATATAAAAGTGAAACTAGCTGTCTATCTGTGTTTCTAGTTCTCCTGTTATTAATCTGTTCTACTTCCTGTTTCAGGCAGACTTACAATCCCTTTAGTTCGTTATGATAACGTTTGGAACATGTCTGGCCTTTCACATTTTTTAGCAAGCATGTCAGGAGAAGGGAGCCACTCACGAGTGTGTGGAGTGGCAGGGAGCTGACCTATACCGGTATAGCTGAAAAGGAAAAGTAGCAAGTGGAATTAGAGTAAGAAATAAAGGGAGAGAGAGAGAGAGAGAGAGAGAATGAGAGGGACATAGAGAGTATTGCGAGTGGGCTTTGGAATGGGCTTTGCTCATATCTGAGTGTGGGATGTACAAGGCAGGCTTGGTCTTGTCTTTGAAATGCTGTGGTGACAATGAGACTCTGTCTCTGCCAGGCTCAGTGTGGGGCGAAACATGCTCCTGTGTCATAGGAGGTGTGGCATCCTGCATAGGTCAGAGGTGAAAGGTCAAACATGTCTGTTCATGCCCTCTTTTTGAATTAAGGTGTATGGAAACAGTAATTAATATATATATATATATATTTCCAGACACCTGTTGTGAAGACTGACAGGAGCTCAATGGGGGTACTTTCTGGAGGGTTACATTTTCAGCCCAGATGGGGGTAGTAGAGGAATGTGATCATACTTAATGATCCATTGATGGTGGGATTCACAGGAATGTAGTCTATGATGGAGCAATGATGATTTCAGTTGCAGGAAACAGTGTTATGCTACAGATTTCTTGATTATTGTAACAGTTTCATTTGCTTCTTTGTGCCCTTAGGTAACATACAGTGGCATGAATGTTGATGCCTCACAATTGTTTGTTACATGGTAATATCATAGCAGCATTCAGTAGGGTCATATTAATATCTGTAATATTACATAATAAACAACTATGCCTGCCCATTGTGGAAATGGCACAAATAATAAAGCTGTAGATATGTATAAGGTGTGCTATCTGGTTTTCCTTTGCTGTGGGGCATGGGGGTTAAATCATGGGGGTTTGTAGATGGGTTTTCCAATCCTGAATAATGACCACACATGCTTGGGCTTTTCAGCACAAGGAGAAACAGGATGCCTCGTCTTATGGACACGCAGTTTTCAAAATTAATTTTCATAGTATTTTATCCTCCAAATGGCACCTATACCAAGTACACAAAACCAAGCTTTTCTATATACACTGCCGTAATAATCCAGACCATATGAAGAAATGGATCTTTCTGAATGGTCTTTAGCACCATTCAGATATGTGTGCATTGTGTTGAATTGCGTTGTGTTGTCACAAGAGTGTGAAGGATGCCTGGGGAAGGTTCCAATTATTCCTACACATTACACAACTGTGCGAATTGTTTCTCTAACCATGCTGTGTAAGTAAAGCCTTTGGCACAGATAGTAATTTCACTGTGTTTTACTGAAACACACTTAGACAGTGACCCGTGCTGTGCTTATATATAGCATTTACCATTTATTTATATGTGGCATGCTTACAGATCTTAAATGATGATTCCCCAAGTGCACGGTGCATTCATCGGGGAATAACATTATTTTGGTTACTAACAGTGTTCCGATGAGTAAAATAGGATCAGAGCAATAATATGAGTGGTTTGTGCTGATGCGCTCTTTTTTTATTCATACCTGTTCATTATGAATAGGAATCACATGACTTTGTAAGAATGTTAAACATGAGCTCTTTTTCTGTCTGTTTTGTTTGTGTTTGTGTGTGTGTTGATTCGATTGGCCCCACGTGTCCCATTGTTCCTCTCTGTCAGTTATTACATTGCCACAAGGGTTGTATTTGTGTAGTAGCCCTGTATCCCCTGCCATCATCAGTTTTCACTGTGCATTTTTAAAACCGTCCATTTAACTGTGTCAAAGTAGTATACACTGCCCTGTGTGTATACACACATTTATACGCTGGCTTTATTTTATTCCTGAATGTAGACAGTGGCTGCTTTCCTCCAGCTATATCAGTAATCCAGCATTAACAACCAGGTTGTTGAGTCTAAAATGACTTGACAGTGATACAGTGTAAGTCGTGAGCGAGAAAGATAGTGAGTAATAGAGAGAGAGAGAGAGAGAGAGTACTGAAAGAGAAGCTCATCACACTTCCAGCAAGCTGCACTTAGATGCACATAGCGAAAACAAGCATAGCAAAAATGTAGACAGAGGGATTGAGGGATGGACTTAGAGGAGGGGCTGCAGAAACAGATGAGAAACCAGTCAATTTAACAGCAGCTTGACAGATAGACAGACTATTCTTATGTGAAAAAATTTGGGAGAGGTGGATATTGCCTGCATACTTGGTAACGGCACCAGCAGAGACTTCAGGAGCAGGAGGTCTTACTAAAATTGAGGTCTTACTAAGTTTGGCAAAGGAGGATGTTAGCATTAATTTTACAGTTTTATGCATAATTGGATGGGAAAACACACAGCTGGATGAAAAGCAGCACTAAAGACGCGACCAGGGTGATGAATGGACTATGTCAAACCTTCTATACTACAAGACAATATTAACAGCAAAAGAGGACATTCTACATAAACTGAAACCTGGGAATTGTAAAGGTTTGCCGTAGGAATCAGGTACTTAATGGTCAGTGTGAAATAAGGGAGAGACTCACGTGGAGATCAACAAGAATATTCTGAACAGAAAAGAACTTGGCAATACATCAATGGTCAGTCAAGAAATAAAATGGATTCCTAAGTGGAATCTTGTTAATTATTTCTAATTGGATTGGTTTTCTTTCTGGTGACACGACTAACACGATTCAGACCGAACATGATCTTCTTCAGAAATGATTAAGCAGTGTTTTGGGAGAACATATAAGATGCTCTTGTCCATGGAAATGTGATCATATTACCTGTTTGCATGCATGACTCCAGTGAAGGATTGTCTCTTGTATGTCCTCTATAGCTGGAGTTGTGATTTTAGTTAGTGATGTGGAGTATGACATGCTCGGTGTCTACGGTTCCAGCACCAGCTGGTATGGAATGGTACTTTAAGTTCCCTGTGGGTGTGGATTGTATTGACCCTGAGCCACGCTGCATATGGCTGGCAGCTTTGAGGAACTTAAATGTCCAAAACCGTCACGTACGGTACACAAGAAGGAACACACTGCACAAGCATCTGCTTGGGGTAAGATATACGTTCATTTTTTGATGTCAGAATTGGGAAAGTTTCTGATAATCATGTAATTATAAGTTATATAATTATCTGATCAAGTAAGGAGTTATTAAAGCTTCATAGTACTTAAATATTTAGATTATATTTTATGGAAGTATTATTCTGTATCTCTCCCCAGTCTGGTTTAGGTTGTCGTCAGTGGTTCCCAATACATTAATTGCGATCTATCGGTAGCGTGTTGCAAAACTCTAGTAAGCTACCAGATTGCCTAGTTAGCTTCCAGTATAAAAATGCCTGGAGTTGCTGGACTAAGTAAGAAGCCAGAATCTACCATTTTGTAATGTCATATTAGTTTGCCTCATCTGCTACTCATAAGAAGGTATATGTGGAATGGCATTTTGGGACTGTTAGAAAAAACTGTAGAACTGACTTCCCCTCCTGAAAGTGAGCAGAGAAAGAGAAATGTAAAGGAAATTTTTAAGTCCTAGTTATCCGGACTAGTTATCAGTTTTCTCCCACCTGACCACAAAAGCTAAAGCAGCCACTGAAGCATCATTCCGGATGTATATACAGAGTTGTATTGCGCAATATGGGTTCATGCAGTTATACAAGTTACATAAACATATATATATTGTACAAATACACAATAATCAATATGTTTATGTATGTACAGGGTGGGCCATTTATATGGATACATACATACATACATACATACATATATATATACAGGGGTTAGACAATGAAACTGAAACACCTGTCATTTTAGTGTGGGAGGTTTCATGGCTA
>JAOUQV010353541.1:0-10020 GCA_028565295.1 Aspidoras spilotus
TATCTATCTATCTATCTATCTATCTATCTGTCTGTCTGTCTGTCTGTCTGTCTGTCTGTCTGTCTGTCTGTCTGTCTCTTTCATAGTATTAGAGGTAGTCTGTTTGGTCAATGAGTCACATGACTCCCCTTTCTCCCCCCCCCACACACAGAGCCTTAAGAGACTTTGTCACTCCTATGTCAGATTCTATCAAACTGTCCAATTAAACTACACACACGCAAACACACACACACCCACACACACACCCACACACACACACACACACAAAGAGGAAGGAAATGTGCAGATAAGAGAACTAACTGACTGGAAGTCTTGGTCAGGCCTGAGTGAAATACTGTCACCTTAGAAACCCACAGAGCATTCAGTGGATCTGAAGCATCACACACACACACACACACACACAAACACATGCCTGTGGACACACAGACAAGTACACAACATAAGAAAGCCTCATTGTCTCTCTCATACATATAAGTACACACACACACACCATGCTGTTTTACTGAACATCTTAAAGCCTACCAATAACATCAGTGTATTTCTGTGGACAGATAAATCCTATTCTTGATGTCTGAGCTGTGTGTGTGTGTGTGTGTGTTCATTCATAATCACTATAATAATAAATGACATAAGAGGATGTGAGTCACATTTATCCACACACATACACACACATACTGGAAGTGTGGGAGGTTAATGTAATTGGATCAACACACACACACACACACACACACACACACAGCTGTATCAGCATGTCTGATGTTTATTCTCATTTAGTTTCCAGTAGGAGTATGTGCTAGTACAGAGCGCTTGATAGGAAAGATTCAGGAGGTCTATCAAAACACACACACATACACACACACACTCAAAAATATTCCTATCTTCGAAGGAACATTTATTCCTAACAATGTTGTATAAACTACCACACACACACACACACACATTCTAAATCAGCTCAGTCTGCACTTGACTTGGTCCCGCCTCCTTCAGCAGACTGATGCACACAGAGACCACGCCTCTTTTATACACTAAGATACAAACAACACACTTTCAGATATATATTAAAAGTCACACACCCTTCATGTATATATGTATATATATATAGAGGTAACAGAGAAGCACGGTGACTGTGTGTGTGTGCCCTACAATGGATTGGTTCCCTGTCTATGGCTGCCAGCCCTTGCGCCCAGAGTTGCCAGGTGGGTACCGTCTCCCCAGTAACCCCAAGCCGAAAAGAATATGAAGGAATATAGAGGTCACGTCTTCATGCCTCCTCAAAACCTTATGGAAATGTCAAGTATATCATACAAGTTCAGGAACTGAGCCTGGAGGGAAGTGGGTCTGGTAAGCCAGATCTAGAGGTGCTGTGGGCCTAATTTAGGGATGTGAATGCCTTATGACCCCAGTGAAAATCTCATAAGTAGACAGTCATGGTGGTCTGAAACCCAATTGTTAGGTGCAGGATTTAACACCTCCTAAATCTCCCGAATTTACCTAGTCGCATCTAATCTAATCTAATCTAATCTAATCTAATCTAATCTAATCTAATCTAATCTAATCTAATCCAGTATTATTTGTTTATAGCATGCAGTGTTATTGGCCCCAAATAGACCCTACAGTGCAGATTATCCGAGCACAATATCAGAAGCTAAATTAAGAAACATCTCAATGAGGTACAGACTGAGCACTCGATCTGGACCTAGAGAAGGGGTACCATAGGAGAGGCTGTTCCAGAACTGCGCTTTCAGTACAATAGAGACAGAGCTGCACTTCCTCTCCCCAAATGGAATAAAATCATCGCTGAGTTTACTGCCTACCAGACCCCAACAAACCTACACAGAGAGAGCTGCACAATAGCACCAATCTACACACACCTGCAACCAGGTGAGGGACAGTGGGTAACTTTGCACTATTTTATTTTATTGTCTTCAATTTTATTTTATTTTATATTATAGTTGTGTATCTGTAAATACTGTTTTTATTTTACACTATTTTATTTTGTTTTATTGTGTTCAATTGTATTTTATTTTATTTTGTTTTATTGTGTTCAATTTTACACTATTTTATTTTATTTTATAGTTGTGTATTTGTAAATATTGTTTATATTTGTTCTTTTTATTACAGTTTTCTTGTATCTGAATTTTGGCAATAATATTTATTCTGCCTAATAAAGCTTCTTTAAGTTTAAGTATAGTTGTGTACTTTACCTCTATTCAGCCTGGAGCAGTGTGTGTGTGTGTGTGTGTGTGTGTTTCTATAGAAACCACAGGGATATCATTTCCATAAGCACAACAGATCTTAGCATCAAATTAAAGTAATTTCAGAACCGAAGTATAGTCTGAAAACTCTTTCCTCAAACTTCAACAGTATCACGAACATAACCGCTACCATTAATTCATCCGTAAACTACTACTCGACTACTCATTAAACTCATGTGATCATTCATCAGGATTTAAATGTTACTGATCACATTCAAGTCTTCAGTCGTGAAAACGTTATTCTCTGCGTCGCATATAGAAAAATACAAAAGAAATTGTAACCTGATGTTTTTTTTAACTCCATATTATTTTTTACTCAAACATCAAAATAAATTCTACAGTTTAATAGTAAATATCTAGCGCCCTCTTGTGGCCAAATTCTCACTGGTATAAACATCAAAGTCAAATAAAGTCAAAGTCAAATACAGCTTTATTGTCAATTCTTTCAACATGTATCAAACATACAAATGAATCGAAATTACGTTTCTCACCCTGTCCCAGTGACGACAGGACAAGACATTCTGACAAGACACATCCTAACTGTAACTAACACTTAATAACTGACATTTAAAATAATAAAGTGCACAGTTGCAAGAGCAGAAAATTAACTAAACTATAATAACTTAACCAAAATAAAAAACAACTAAAAGACCAAACAAAGAGACAGCAAGACCCTTAGAAAATAAGAGACTGGCATTCGGAGTGTAATAAATGTGTCTGAGGTAGTTGTCTAAGGTAGTGCAACATTCAAATGATTTCATTGGCAGAACATTCCTATTTAGACATTTAGACAAAGTGTTATAATAGGTGATAAATAATAAATAAAGAATGTTTGCTAGTTTCTTATTAAAAGGAAACAATTATTTTACATTATGATTTAATATTAATAGTAAAATGTGTATTTTCTTTTCAGAAACCTGTCGTATTTATTAATGTAACATATTGAACTGAAAGTACCAGACTATTGAAGCCATTATCACCTTAGTTCTAGTCGAGTTTTGTCTTGGAAGAAGTCCTGTATGTCAGTTTTTGTCCTGCCGTTTCTTTGGGATAGTGGTGCTACCATCCTCATTGCCAGTTTCTTACCAAGTAAATGTGTTGATGGTTGTTGTACTACCGTGTACTACCGATGTTACTTGAACGTGACTTTGACTTCTTTGCAAACAGCAAAAGTTTTATCTAGTTTTCTGCTCTTCGTGTAAAAACCGAACTTCCTCCTAGCGTTAAATTTTAAGCTAGTTTGGAATTGACCTGCGCATTATAATAGATCAAATTTAATCCCGTTTAACTAAATGTACTTTTAAACTTGGTGCTTTAGCGGATATATCACAATTTAATCCAGTTTAGAATGTAAACTATCTTTTCAAATTAAAACTATTAGCCATTTTTATTCTGTAGCGAAAAGTTTAAAATACAAAAAGAAAAGAAAAAGAGGTGAAAATGTTTGAACCAAAGGCGAGATGGAGACGCTTATTATAAACAAACTTCTCCTGTACATTGAACAAGAGTTTGCAGAATCCAATCTCTTCGCTTTCTTTTGGATTTCACTTCCATTTTAATCCTCTTATAGATTCAGACAAGGCTTGTTCTACCATTAAAATGTAAAGCTGTAGCATCTTTTACCAGGCACTCTGTTAGTGTGTGTGTGTGCTTACCACAGGTGTATATAACACTGAGGTATTTGCGAGTCCCAGCATAACAGGGGTCCCCGAAGTCCTGCACAGTGGCTCGAACCACACATGTACGTTTCCCCTGGCAACGTGATGTCATCACCTGCAGGGCCCCTTCCGCCCGGCAGTCTGTAAAAACAAAAGAACATCATAACATTCGTACTGTTGATATTTTCCAGACTGCTTGACAATGATTGCCTCATTAGAAAGGGATATAACTATAGAACTATAGAAGTGACACATTTATAAATGCCTTTTTTGGTTAACTTGGTTAACTAGAATGGCCCAGCGGTGCTAGCATGCCAAATCTACAAAGTGTTGAGTCTGATTTAGCAATCTTAGCAAGCTAACACATCTAGGTCAGGTCACACACATTAAGTAAGGTTACTTGGGAAAATATGTTGCAGATTCATGTGAGCAATGTTAGCAAAGAGAATTAAAAGTGCAGTAAAAGAACCTATGGTATATATTGCAGTGTTGTTGTGATGGGAGTGGGTATGAACTGGAAAGGTCTGAGGTAAAATAAAACAGGGCAGGTTTGGGGGTTTCAGTATTGTAAAAGTCTTAGGTAAAAAAAACATACGACAGTTTGTGGAAATAAGAATCGAAAAAGTCTGAGGTAAATTATATAAAAAGAACCTGTGGACATGTTGTGGGGTAAAAGTTTTAGGTAAAAGTACATACAGCAGTGCTGAAGGGATGGAGTTGTTAGGAATTGAAACTGAGGTAAAAGAATGTTCGGCAGTGCTGTAGGCATGGGGTGGATGAGAATGTAAAAACGTATGTCAGTGTTTTAAAGTGGGGCAAATGTCTGAGCTAAATGAATGTAGGGAGTGGGGGTAAATAGGGGTTTCAATAGGAGGATTGAAAAGTCTGAGGTAAAAGAAGATATAGCTGTAGGGGTAAGGGTATATAAGTATTTAATTGAGGTAAAAAACATATATGCAATGTTATGGAGTGGACGTGTTATAAATTGAAAAAGTCTGAGGTAAAAAAAATATATCAGTGTTATGTGGTAAGGGGTTGTTTAAGGACTGGGGTCAAAGAATGAACGGCAGTGATGTGAGAGTGAGGGGTTATAAGAATTAAAAAAGTCTCAGGTAAAAAGGCTGTATGGCACTGTTGTGGGGGTGAGGGTTAAATAATACAAAAATTCTGAGGTAAAAGATCATATAGCAGAGGTGAAAGACCATACAGCAAGGTGTTGTAGAGGTAAGAGGAGAAGTCTGAGGTAAGAGGAGAAGTCTGAGGTAAAATATTAGTACAAGAACACATCCGTGTTATAGTGGTGGGGTAGAATAGTATAAAAACCGTGGCGGTAAAAGAATGCATGGCAATGTTGTGGAGATGTGGTGGATAAGAGTGGTAAAAGTCTGAGGTAAAAGGTTGTATATATCAGCGCTTATAGTGGTGGGTATAACAATTGAAAATGTCTGAGGTAAAAAAGACATATGGCTATGATGTAGGGATGGGTGGATATGAATTTGAAAAGTCTAAGATAAAAAATTAATGGCAGAGTTTTTAGGGTGGGTGTTATAAAATATTAAAGAGGTACTGAATGTATAAGAGTGTTGTGGGAGTGGGGAATTGAAAAAGTTTGAGGTAAAAAAAGAAACGTATGCTACTGATGTGGGCGTGGATTTCTTTTTCAGAGGTTCCTGACAGACAAGTTCTTTGTCTCGGAGACGTTTGATCTCCCCCAGTACAGCGGGTAAGTGGGGCTGACCGATGAGACCCTCATCCATCATGGCTAAGTGCTTATCATGTTCACAGATGGACTTGCAGAAATCTGAACAAGAAATGGACGAGGCGTACGACCTCCAACCTCTTGTCAGTTCTGCCGCCTGTTTCCAAATTCCCCTTTGTACCCACATTTAATCTGACGTTTTTATTAACATTTTAAGCAAAAAATGGGACAATTATTAAAGGTCACGATACTAATAGTTCTGATTTTACTCCACAGGTTCTCATCTTGTAGTCCGTCCCAACATTGACACAGATCGTGTAAGTAAATACCCAGCTACTACAGCTAGCACCTTGGTGAACTCTCAACCAGGGAAATGTCAAATCAAAATGCAGTGTACATAAAAATATCTTTATTATAAGTTATCTTTTTTACTTAATATAGGATTATAATAATCCAGATAACGTATAAGATCAGCCAGAACAGCTCAAAAAAAGCCAGGAGCGTTAGTAACAGGAGTTCGACATTCCGGGGATGCAACAGCTGAAGAGAAACTATGCCTATCCCATGGAGTTTATCTGTACAGCCAACAATCGCAAAACGATGAAGTTGTATGACATGACTTATAATATTAATAAACTCTGTTACTAAATGACAGGAGCACAAGTTTCACATCTGTATAGATATAGAATCTCCAATTCACCCATCATGCATGTCTTTTGACTAGGGGAAAAAACTGGAGCATCCGGTGTTAACCCATGCGAAAACAAAGAGAACATGCAAATACCACACAGAAATTTCCCGGTTCGCTTCACACTGGGATCGTACTACTTGCTGTGAGGCAACAGCGCTATCCATACTTGTGCCACCATAATTTTATATCTGATTGACCAGTTCAGACCAGTGGTTGTGCACAGAACCCATCAATTTGATTATTTATATTTAAACAATCATTTGAAAGACGTATTTGAGAAAGAGTTCCAACAGAAGTTATTGAGGATCTCATGAATGTAAATGATGAGCACTGAGCAAGGGCGCAAAGATGTCCAGAACAGAAAAGGAGTTCCTCGACCACATGAAATCCCGCGAGTTACACTACTATGGACATAAGATGAGGTTCCCACATGACAACATCAAGAGAGGTGTAATGACAGGAACTTGTGGAGGAGTCAGATGACACAGAAGACGGAGAAAAACCTGGATGAACAACATTACACTGTGGACTGGAATAACAGGGGCCAGACTACTACAAGCAACACATAATGAAGGGCACTGGAGTAAGCTGACTCATCCGTGCAGCCATTTTTAGAGAAGCGATAATGTTGTGTGACATGACATGACAATCCTTTAATAAATCTATTACTCTTAATATTATTTTAATGATGCTCAAACACTTGCCCATATTCGCTCATTGGTAACATATTCTATAAAGAATAATACTATTTAAAATAGAAATCTAAAAAAAAAACATTGTACAAACATAATACGTTTATATGAAGTATTTTGTATTACTTTATATATTTTATAATGTTTTATATAATTATATATAGTTTGATAAAGTTTTATAGTCTAGTTTTGTGGTTATATATTTTACTAAAATATATAACTTACTATAAGTTATATATTTTACTAGTGTATCTGCATAATGTTTAATGTAGCCAATCTTCATATATGTTAACTATTACACACACACACACACTGCTGTTTTTATTCTAAATTATTATTTTATATAGTTTTATAAAGTTTTATATGTCAGGAACTTGGAAAATTGGCAACCTGTAGGGGTTTTTATCATTATAGAAACCCGGCGCTTCTTAACAATCTGTATTCCGTAACGGAAGTGGTAATTCTGGGGAAGTCACGTGAACTGAAGGGGATACAGCTGTTTCTAATCCGTGCACTGATTTGTCTTCCTATTCAAGTTGGATATTGTGTTTAATTCAGTGCGCGGCATTAAGATGTGAACACGCTACATTGGTTTGTCTCCGATCTAGTTTCGAGTCTAGTTCCTTGTTTTCTTTGTTTTGGTTTGTACTTCTGCACATCATCTGCCTTGTCCCATGTTTTCCCGACTCTGGAATCTGTTACTTTATATAGTTATAGTTTCATAGTCTATAGTTTTGTGGTTAGATATAAAATTGTGTGTATCTGAAGAACGTGTAACCCAGAATCACAGAGCAGTAAACCTGGAAGTGAGAGAAAGAGGAGATACAAAGATGTCATCACTTTTAGACGAACTGCCGTAAGGAGCAAAGGTTAAAGGTCACCACAGGGTGTGTTAGTAAACAGAAGTAAATGGAGGGGATTAAATGGAGTGACGCGCTATAAAAAGTCGGGTTCTCTGGAAATTTTAAGGGAAAACATATTTTACAGCTGTGTATGTGTGTGTGTCGATGTCCTACAGTAACCCTCCATACCAGCAGGGGGCGTTACCCAAGTTATAAGATAAGTTAGAAATCATAACAAATAGTATTTCATCGTATCCTGATTATATACTTTACAATACAGATTATATAGCTGTAGGAAGAGCTTTTAAAAGTGTGTGTGAATTTGTAGAGATGGCCTAATCTCTAACCCTGAGTGGTGGGTGGGCTATCTAAAGCAACCCCAGGACAGAGGGATACGTCCTGTCTCCAGTCCCCCTGAGGGAATTTAACCCGATGGTGTCACGCTTTAATTCTTCCCCCAGTGGAAGGAAGTGTGGTGAAGGTCAGACAGAGACCCCATTAACCTGAGATTTGAATACGGTCGCCACGGCGATTAGTCTAGCAGGAGGCCCAGAATGTGTGTGTCGCTCTCTCTCTCTCTCTCTCTCTCTCTCACACACACACACACGTTTTACAAGAAATAAATGTGTTCTTCTAAAAAGACTGCATTGTTTCTCTATGAAAGCGTACATGCACGCACACACACACACACACACACATCCTACTTGATGCTTTAAGGAAATGAGTGAATAATAAGAAGTGTGTGTAAAATAATTATTGATAATCATGTGTTTGAGTTGTGTGCATGTTTTGTGTCCCTGTGTTCATGCCAGTTTCCTTCGGGTACTGCGGTTTTCCCCGTAGTCAAGACATGCCCGCTAGGTGAACTGGAGACACTAAATTGTCCAGTTCTAAGCCTGAAACGTTGGAGGTTGCGTCAGGAAAAGTATCCGGTGTAAAACATTTGCCAGGCCGGCAATATAAGCTAAACAGTGACTGTATAACTTATCTGCTGCTAAACGCTGTCAGTTCAAATCGACTCACCGACAGACGGCGCCCTCCGGTGGTGTGGAGGACACTCCAGCGTCCCCTCGTGCGTACGTCCGAACATGGCAGAGAAGACAGCGATCTGCATCCCTGTCTTACAGCTCACCCGCATCTTCTCCCCCTCACACACAACCTTACTTTTATACTCATCTACACACACACACACAGTCATGGTTTAACAAACCAAAAATATGTAGCAGTATATAATTATTAATTTGCAGAACAATGTGTGTGTGTGTGTGTGTGTGTGCATCTTACTAGGTCTGCATTTGTACTGCAGAGTAAGGGATTTGCCGACGGATGGACACGGATCCGTTCCAAACAACCGACTGTTCACCAAGAGCTCACAACTTCTCCTGTCCTCACACTCGTCTGTCATCTTCTACAAAGAGCGAGAGAGTGAGAGAGAGAGCGAGAGAGAGATGGACAGAGAAATTGACAGACAATGAGAAAGAAAGATAAAAGATGAAACAACGAAAAGAAAAAAGACAAACAGAAAGAAGAAAAGTATCTCTTGTAACTTGGAAACAATGAGCCCTCTCTTTCTTTCTCTCTCTCTCCCTCCTGCACACACAAACACACACACACACACACACTCGTTACCTGCAGTGCCGTTGCCACATGACAGGAAGTGGCACTGCTTAGTGTCCGTGGCCCACTGAGGCTTTGCAGTGGTGGGCAGAATAGAAAGTTGGCGGAGCTTTTACGACCATAGAAAGCTGACTGAACAGTAATAGTGGTCCTGGGTGGGCAGCGCACAGTCAGAAGGTCCCCGTCACATACTTCATCCGTGTAGTTCCGCAACACGTGCAACAGGTAACCTGAGAAATGCAATTTCATCAGTTGTTAAATCAATTATCAATTACATACAAGTAATTTATAGAAATTTTATCATTTATTATTTATTCATTGAGAAAATGATCCAATATTACATACGGCAAAAGTATGTGAACCTCTAGGATTATCAGTTAAAGGTGAAATTAGAGTCAGGTGTTTGCAGTCAGTGTGATGATGACAATCAGGTGTGTTCAAGTGAGATCTACCAATGTCTGTTCACGACCACATGTTTGTAGACGTGTATCATGGCACGAGGAGAGAAAATTTCTGAGAATCTCAGGAAAAAAAGTTGTTGAAGCTCATCCAGACTGGAAAAGAGT
>JAOUQV010353586.1:0-10018 GCA_028565295.1 Aspidoras spilotus
TTGTCGCTACTTGGAATGGAACCAGGGACCTTCCGGTCGCAAGGCCGGTTCCTTAACCACAAGCCTACGACTGCCCCAAATGGCTAAAGGTTCACATTTGTTGAGATTTGAGGAAAGTCCAGATGCCTTGGAAAATTTCCTAAACAATTTGTATAGCAATAGGTACTTGGTCAGCATTTCTTAAAAATAGAGTAGTGTCATCAGCTTATTGACTTATGATTTCCTTACTGGCAATTGAGATCCCTTTAAGAATGCTTGCTTAGACTTGAATAGTAAGAAGCTGTGTGCAAATTAGAAATAGATACGGTGCAATTGGGCAATGATTAGGAAGCCATCTTGCACCGTCCTCTGCATCGGAGAAATTGACTCATCCGTGCAGCCCACCTTTGTGAAGCGATGATGAAGTATGAGACTCACTTCCGGTGTAATTGTGTCGTGCGTGTGACGTCAGAACCCGTGGCGGCTGTACGCTGTGTTGTCGTTGAGGAGAATTATTTAACTCTTTATATACTCTCGCGTGTTTTTGTGTGTGGGTGAAATAATAGCCGTATTCTAAATGACATTATTATTATTGAATTATCATTAAGTTTCAAAACCTGTCAGAGTAAGAAATAAAACTGTGGGGTTTAAATTATCTCAAGCGCGTGAGATGAAATGACGACATCAACATTACAGGTAACGGAGCTAGCATAAATAGCTACCAATGCTAAAATGATCTCGGTGTTTAATATTAATACAAAAATTAAAGACATTACTCTGTAATTATAATTATTTTACACCCTGCTACGGTAGTAATGTATTGTTTATTAATCATTGTGTTTGTTTATGTATTTCTATATGAACCCAAACAAATCCGGGCTCAGTACGACAGTTTATAAGGATTTACGGCAAAATCTTTTTTAACATGACGCACTTATTATCAGATTGAAAAGTCTTTAAATCTCACAATTTACCCATAATGCCCTGTCTAGGGTTGTTCCTGCCCTCGCGACCAAAGTTTCCGGGTGGGCACCAGCTAACTAGGATTAAGCGGGTATAGAAAATAAATGAATGAATTTACCATAATACCACTAAACATAATCATTGTCCATGGTGATTCCAGGTTGACCTCATCTGTTAGTTTGTCCATCACCAGAGCAAACAAGAAGGGGCTTGGAGCCTATCCTTGATTCAGTCCCACCTCCACCTTGAAGCTATCTGTCACTCTTACAGCACATCCCACTACTGTCATGCTGTTCTCATACATGTCCTGCACCAATCTAACGTACTTTTCATCCAATTCAGTCTTCCTCATAAAACACCACAGTTCCTCACTCGGCACCCTGTTTCTCTAAATCCACAAAGACACAGTGTAGTTCTTTCTGACACAGTAGTATTTTATACTTCCCTGTCAGCATTCTTAAAGCAGAAAATTACATCTGTGGTGCTCTTGGCATTAAACATTCACTGCTTGTCTAATCCTAGCTTTCGAATCTCACTCCCAAATCTTCGTTGTTTTGCTGCTTAGTCTCTTCAGTCCTCTCCCTGTCCAATTTCTTCTTCACTAACCTCTTTCTCTAAATAACCTTCTGCACTTCCTTGTTTCACCACCAAGTTTTCTTGTTGTCTTTCACCTGTCCACATGACACACAAAGTAGCTTCCTGCCTGTCTGTCTAATCACTGTTTCTGCTGCTACCCAGTCATCTGGAAGCTCTTTACTACCAGCCAAAGCGTTTCTCAACTCTCTGAACTCCTCACATAATTCCCAATTCTTTTGGAAATAGGTGTTTACCACAGCCATTTCCATCTTCTTTGTAAAATCCACCACTATCTGTCTCTCTATGGTCCTATCCTTAACACCAAACTTGCCCATCTCCTCCTTGTCTCCTTTGTTTCCTTCACCAACATGCCCATTAAAATCTGCACCAATCATTTCTCTCTCCTCTCTGGGAATCTCTCTCCTTCAGCTCACAGCTAACTTGTGGTGCATAGCTACTGGCAACATTCTCCATGACACCTTCAATCTTCTTAAATTTACATAGTCTTCCTTCAGGGCCACCCCAACTTCATTTCTCTTTCTATCCACACCATAATAAAACAGTTTAAAACCTGCACCAATGCGTCAAGCCTTGCTACCCTTTCACATTGTCTCCTGCGCACAAAATAGCTACCTTTCAAATCCTGTATGTTTATACGTGAAGTGACCAAGACACCAAATTGTGTGTAATGTAAAGATTTTAATGTAAATAAATAAAGTCAAACTCAAATTTAACCATTTAGCTATGGGGTTGCCAGGTGTAGTTGTCTGAAATCCCCCTCTCTCTCTTGTACATCTCACAGAAAGCCATTGATCTGGTAACTAAAGCCACAGAAGAGGACAAGGCCAAGAATTATGAGGAGGCTTTGAGACTCTATCAGCATGCAGTGGAGTATTTCCTCCATGCCATTAAGTGTGAGTGACACACACACACACAGACTCACACTATTGTAACTATGGGTGTAAGAAAATATCAATACGTTTGATTATCGCGATGTTATGATTTGTGATGATGTATTGATTTAGATAAACACTGTGTCAATTAATTAATACTTTATACATCTTCGATTTACCAGCCGCTTCTCAGCCGCTAGATGGAACACCCGAGTTTCTTGTGTAAATAAACATTGTGGCATGGCAGAGATTATTGCTCTATTGGTTGCACCGTCCAATTTATTAGGTATACCTGTGCCACAGCTTGTTAACACAAATATTTACTCGGGTCACTACAACTTAGCGAAGTACAAACTGAATGGAGATGAAATGTGATTGAGGTGACTTTGAATAACGTGTCATGGTTGTTGCTACCAGACGGTGCTGGTCTGAGTATTACAGAAACTGATGAGCTACTGGGAAAATGGCGTGTCCAAAATTATTCATGCCCTTCTTAATAATCAGTAGAAAATTTTTTGTCTATTACAGCAATCAAACACTCCCAATAATTTCTGACCAGCTTTGTGCGTGTCTCCACTGGTATTTTTGCCCATTCATCTTTAGCGATGACCTCAAACTCTTTCAGATTTCGGGGTCTCCTTGCCATGACCTTGAAGCTCCCTCCACAGATTCTCAATCTGATTCAAGTCAAAGCACTAGCATTTTTTTCACCCCTGTTGCTTTTTTTTGGGTGTTTTGGGTGGTTCTCTGCAGATTGTCTAATGTTGTTTTAAGAATCTTGATGTATTGCTATTTTTGTCATGGTGCCGTTACTGTGATTAGGTTCCCGCCACCATGTTTAACAGTAGGGATAGTGTTTTTTCGGTTGAAGGCGTCCCCTTTTTACACTAGATTAGGCATAAGATCATTGTGGCCAAACAAATTTTTGTTTCATCTGAAAGTGAGAAGTATTTGCCACTATGTTTGCACGCAGTGGAATTGGTCCTCTGCATTTAACACATCTGTGCAGTGAAACACACACATAGACACACACATTGGTGAAGTGAGCACACGTGCCCGGAGCAGTGAGCAGTCAGCATAGCGCCCGGGGAGCAACTGGGAGTTAGGTGCCTTGCCCAAGGGCACTTCATACATGACTTGTCGATATATGGAATTGAACCAGGGCTGGTTCCTTAACCACAAGCCTACGACTGCCCCCACATCACACCATTGTGACACATACTACTGCATCACTGTGTTGCCCAGACAGTATTAAACATTAATAATCATTATGTCATGTCATACGCCATCATCGCCTCATGATGTTTGGCGGCATGAATGCATCAGATTCTTAAATGCCTCTGTCTCCTGTTGCTTGTATTAGCCCCTGAGCATGGCCTCTGATAATCTAGTCCACGTTTTAATGTTGTCCATCAGGTTATTCTTTGTAACGTAACTTGTGGGATTTGATGTGGTTCAGTAACTCAGTTTCTACTCTGTCCATCTTGTAGACTTGCTCAATGTTTATCATCTTCATCATCAGGAGGATCTTGTTCTTTCAAAAATCTTGAATACTCTTTTCTTCTTTCTTCAGTGTCCAGTGATTCACTTCTCTGTGTATCCACTGACCAGACCAAGGTTTTCTTCAGTCGTATCTTGGTGTTGATGATAATTTATTTGATTTCTTCCAGATATTTATTCATCACCACCATGATCATTATCATATCAAACATGGAGGATGTTTTAGATTTTGTCCTGTGTGGACATATGGAGGAGGAGACACAGGATTTGTAGATCATCAGGTGGAAGAATAATAAGAAGCGCAATGATGATCTTTCTCTCTCTGTCGCCCTCACTCTCTCTCTCTCTTTCTCACTTTCTCTCACACTCTGTATCTCTCTCGCTGTGTCTCGCTGTGAGAGCAGTTGGTGTTTAGACAATTTTTTCAGCTGTATTTTTGCTGTTATTTCTTTTGTGCGCGAGTGTGAAAGTCTTTGTTTATTATTGTTGTGTGTGTGTGTGTGCAGCTTGGTGGGGATACTGGACGATCAGGTTTGAGTCTAACTCGGCGTCATGGTGTGTGTGTAGTATGCAATGCGAGTGTGACAGAATGCTGCTGGAGATGCAGTGGGACACGCAAAATATGGTGGCTGCTTTAAGAATGAACAGTGCTACAGTTATTTTCCAGAGCACAATTGTATACAAATTATTTGAAAATGGTTTTATTAATAATGAATGGATCAGTGTGTCTCCTCTTAGCTCACTTGCTCGGAAGATTATACTTTCCAAAGTTCCACCTTTCATCTCTGATGAATTAATTCTCAGAGAGCTTATGAGATATGGTCATGTTGTCTCCCGGGTTAAGAAAATCCCCCTGGGCATTAACTCACAGAACATCAAACACATGATGTGTTTTAGAAGAGAGGTGTTCATGGTACTGAAGGAGGGTATTGAAGAGCTCAATTCAGTGTTTTAGTTTTATGTTGTGGACTACAGTATTTTTGTCTCCTCAAATACATATATTAAATGTTTTAAATCTAACCGGGTAGGGCATCTGGCCTGTGCCTGTCCTGAGAGGCAGGGTGAACCCGGTGTTTCGGGACGGCTGAGAGCCCCGGAGCTGTTGCCGCCGCTGTTGCACGTGAGATTGGGAAAACTAAGTCCCAGATTCGGCCCCCGGCCCACTGAACCTAAAGGAAATTCGGAGAAGGCTAGTATGATTACTTAAAAGACTAAAGAATATACAGTGGGTGCTGGTGCCATAATGAAACACCAGTCAATACACCAGTGATAGGTGATGTGGAGATGGAGGATGAACAAGGCAAAGAACGGAGAGGTAAACAGGCTAGGAAAGAAAAAAACTAGATGAAAGCGAGGAGGACATTGATGAAGTTACAGTGAAAAGAGTCCTGAGTGACTCACGTGAAGCTGATCTGCCAGTCATTAGCACAGTCTGTGAACTAAAGTACCACCAAATATCAGAACAATGTAAAAATAGTACGTCTCCCTGACCTGGAATAGTTCTTAAAACACATAAAACCATTCAACGATTCAGAGCATGAGAGAATCAGGAAAATAGTCACAAAGTTAAACAAAGATAAATTGCTTTTATATACTTTTTATATTGCGAGTCTGAATATAAATGGTGCGAGAGATCAGGAATAAAGAGGGGAAATATATTAGAAGCACATTGATGTCACAATGCTGCAGGAGGGACCTGCAGCAATCACAACAACGCTGTTGACTGGGTGAGCGAGAGGGAGGGGCTTATGATTTTTAAGTCACAATACTTTACTCAGTGGAGGGTTTTTAAAACTCAGTTTTATTCCCATTTCTTTTACAGTTGAGGAGATTTTAAGTAAAAGCCTTATGAATGAGAATAAGGTTTTAGTATTTATCTGTGTGTATGCACCCTCCAGTGCAGTGGAGAGAATGGTGTATTTAGTTGAGCTAAACACCATAATAGCTAACTGCAACACATCTGAAAGTTTAATTCTGGCTGGAGATTTTAACTGTACAACAGAGACAGGAACCATGCAGAACTTCATAAGGTTTTCCAAAAACATCTGTGAGAGATAATGAAGGCCCACGACCTATTAGATGTATGGAGAGAACTAAATGGAAATTATAGACAGTACACTTGGGGCCCATTCAGTAGAGGACACACACACTCACTGGCTAGATTGGATGGATTGTGCGTTTTTAGACAACAAATGACTCTTTTTGTGAAGGCTTTTATTGTTTCGACAGGCATCTCTGATCACTGCATAGTAAAGGTTTTATCAATAAGGAATATGCAAAGCCAGAAACATATATACTGCCATTTTAACACCACATGTTTAGATGATACTAACTTTAAAGAGTATTTTTTAAATCAAAGAAATCTGAAATTTTAACTATTGGTGGGAAATAAAAGTACAACGCTCTAAATATCATGAACAACATCAGTAGATCTGTGAAAGCTCTGGAGATTAATATAGTGGAACTCCAGGATTTGAAGGCTACAGGAGGGCATCGAGGGCATATTGAAGCCCTCAACAGTTAAAAAATTATATAAGGAATGATCTGTTGGGTATTGCAGTACAGGGGGGTGCTAAGTGTCCCCTGATGAATTTTGTCTTTGGCCAGGCAAAAAAATGGACATTTACACGAGCAGAGTCAGAGTTCTGTCCAGATGTATTAGATTGGAGAGTATTGTCTTACACTACGTGGGACATGCTAACGTCATGGCCGCCTCCCGTATTAACAGTGGCATCGTCCTGTTTCTAAACAGTACAGAGAAATACAACAACTGTTTCACAATGGTATCACAGTCAACGGTTAACCTGTTCCTGTTCTGCCCTTCAGCTCACCACCTAAAAAGATTATTATACTGAATGCCCATTCCTACTCGATAACCTGATCTGGAACAAGAACTATCATGATATGGTAAACTGACTGCATCCATCATGAACATCCCATAGGCTCCAGATCACTGTTAACCAAACATGTCTTATTTCGCCGGCAAGCTTTTATGATACTTAATAGTGATGAAGAACTTAGTCTCACTTTCAGTTTTAAAATCAGTGGTTCAAGTTACACCGTGTTTGCATCATCAGACACAATAATGAGATGTTTTGGGTGTGGCAGAACAAGCCACCTAGTTCAGGACTGTCCGCAAGGTGCGAAGCGTGAAGATGAAAGATCCGGCGTACAAGCGCCTGGAACACCTGGTACCACAGATGTGGGATCCGCATTGGGGGAAGCCGTGCGCCTGAAGCTGATGCTGGGTCTAGTTCTGCCACAACTGTAACAGCAGCTGCCGAACCAGAACCAACAGAACACCTGACTGGGGATTACGCGGTGCCAAAACACAGTGTTGGAATGACTGAAACAGAAAGACCTACAGCTGAACTTGGATAAAAGATTACAGACTCGCTGATTTTGATTTTTACTTCATCATGTCCAAAAGAAATAGAAAGGACAAAACGGCGAGATCACCGGTCAGTGTCGGGGAGCTTTCCCTGTGGAAGGTCACTTACAATAACGTTTCTAATGTCAAACCTGGCCCAGAACGTACCTCCAAGGCTGAAACATTAGTTGGCATGGACACAAAAATGGCTGAGACTGTGTTTAGTGTCCCGGAAATCAACCATGACGCTGGGGATTACAATATTAAACACAGGAAAAGGTGAAATGGACAGTGAGGCAGACACTTACAGTAACACATATAACAATAAAACTGCTCACACACACACACTGCTCAGAAAACACCTACTGGAAATCAAACTAAAACATGTGATGGCTTATAAACAAAAACAAACAGGCACCTACATGATTTAACAGTTACTATTAGTTTTATACATGTAGCTTTGGTTTTCTTTAAAATATTAGATTTTTGATTACTGTAAATAATAACAATTTTATAGTTATTTTTAAAATAAGTGTTTATGTTTTTGTTCGTATATGAAGTCTTGTGAAAAGTCTCTTTCTCCCTCTGTCTCTCTTTCTTCCTCATTGTCGCGCTCTCTCTATCTCTCTTTCTTTCTCACCGTCGCTTTGTCTCTCTCAATTCAATTAAAAGTAGCTTTATTAGCATGGGGCAGTCGTAGGCTTGTGGTTAAGGAACCGACCCTGCGACCGGAAGGTCCCTGGTTCGATTCCAAGTACCGACAAGTCATGGCTGAAGTGCCCTAGAGCAAGGCACCTAACCCCCAGTTGCTCCCCGGGTGCTGTGCTGGCTGCTCACTGCGCCGAGCACGTGTGCTCACTTCACCTGTGTGTGTCTATGTGTGTGTTTCACTGCACGGATGGTTTAAATGCAGAGGACCAATTCCGCTGTGTGTAAACATTATGACTGTAAATTACAGTGTTGCCAAAGCATTTTACATACAAAAAAGGAGAAGAGTGGGCCCTGTATATGGATACACTTAAATAATATGGGAATGGTTAGCGATATTAACTTCCTGTTTGTGGCACATTAGTATATGTGAGGGGGGAAAACTTTTCATGATGGGTGGTAACCATGGCGGCCATTTTGAAGCCAACTTTAGTTTTTTCAATGTGAAGAGGGTCTTGTGACGCAATTGGAGCAGGATCCTCAGTTTACACAGAATAGTTTTGTTCAGTGATGAGACAAACCTTTATGTGAATGGTAAAGTTAACAAACAAAACCCCCGCTATTGCTCTTACACTAACACACATTGGATAGATCCTTCGAATACTGTTGGAACATAAAAACCGATGGTATGGTGTGGGATATGGGGTACAAAAATAGTGGTGCTATTCTTCATCAATGGAAACCTCAAGGCCACTGGATATATGAAATTGCTACCTGATGATGTGTTTATGCACTGAAGATGGGACATTCTCTGAGTTTTTCCAGCAAGATGTTGCACCACCACATTATGGGTGTCAGACTTTTATCTTTGGGGTCATTTGAAGGCAATTGTCTATGCCGTGAAGATTCGAGATGTTCAGCACTTAAAACTACGAATACTGGAAGCCTGTGCTAGCATTTCTTCTGTATGGTTGCTATCAGTGTGTGAAACATGGGAGAAGAGGGTTGCATTGACAAGCCAACACAATAGGCAGCACTTTTATATGTGGTCAGAAACTTGAATAACCCGTGAAATAATAAAGTTACATAACCAGAATGGCTGATTTCTAAATGGCAATGACAGGCAACTATATATAATTTGATTTGAACTGTGATTAGGGGGGATTATGTGTGTTTTTGTGTGCATGTGTGTATGTTTTTAATTGTTTGTGCGTGTGTGTGTTGTTTTATTTGATGTTACCCACTGTCTCTCAGGCAATGACAGGCCATTACATATATAGCAGGGAGATGCACTGTGTCTCCTTTACCCAGAAGTATTTTTGATTTTAATTGATTGAAGTTTATAAAATTAGGGATAATTGTATAAAATTTGTTGAAGTAGAATTCTCTGTTTTTATTTTTTTTTACATTGGAGGGGAATGTGCATCTCTGTCTTCATCTCCCCTGTACAGTGCACACACACACACACACAGCGCTCTCGGGGCAGCCAGTTTTTTTCTGTAGAGGTCCGTTTCTAGGTTGTGAGCAGTGAGTCTGTACTGGGTCAGGATTCGCCTCTGCTTTGGATCTCTCACAGTCAGAAGATACTGGGCTGATTCATACTGGGGGTTTAGAGTTTGTTAGAGTTCCAGTTTATTTTGAGTTTACATTAGTTTTTTCCAATGGCCCAGATAGAGCTGCTGAGTTTTGGACGAGCCGATTAATGTTGATGTTTAAAATTTTAAGCAATTCTGGTGTGTGACTGGTGGTTGGTAGGTTTATTGTTGAATTTCTTCTCAATTGTGAAGTAAGCTTGTCAAGCTTTTTCCTTTGGTGCATTCTCTGCCTCACTGAGACTCCCAGATGCAGTCCTGGTCAGGCCGAGGTAAGTGTACTGCATAGTGGGCTCCAGGGCGGTTCTGCCCAGATTCAAATGGTATCTTTGTTCCTGACATCTGAGGTTTTTTGTGAAAGATCTCAATTTTAGTCTTTTTTAGGTTAACTAAAAAAGAACTGACAGAACTGCTCCAGCAGGTCCAGATGTTGCTGTAATCCCTCTGCACTCTGGGGCAGCAGCACCAGGTCATCTGCATAGAGCAGGAACTTTACT